>QTSX02003078.1:0-123510 GCA_014839935.2 Entomophthora muscae | reverse complement strand
TATCTTCTAAGTTCTATGCTATTGTAGTCTGTAGTGCTCTTGCATAGGATTAGATAGAGTACATTGGCAAGGCTAACATCTATCTGTAGCTTTGAACATACCAGCAATATCACAAGTTGCTCAACAAATGTGAACCCTTTGAGCCAGAGAAGTTTATGATAAATTTTTTGTACTTATAATGTGGAATCCTTTCCATTTGATATATGAGATTATTATTGGCTTAATATTGGTTTATCAAGAGTTTATTATAGGTTACAGGGACTTTACCCTTGGTTTGTAAAATTTTGTGTACAAGTAGCTCTATTCAGGGTCAAGGTAGAAAAGTAATCTTATTTAGACTGACAAAGTTAAAGAGGGCATTAGTTATTATCTGCTATTTCTTCTTTTGTATAGGATGTCTAGCTCAAGCTTCTTAATAAGAAAAATCAATTTGGATTGATGCCAAGTAAATTTATTTAGAGTTTAAATTAAATGAACTAATTGTGAGAATTTCTTAATTTAATATTGAGATATCATTTTAGGTCAAAGATCCTCTTCTTTTAGGTATGATGGATTATTTTTATTTGTGTTTATTGAGGTTCATAATGTTTTTGAGTGTAAGCCAGCCTTCTAATTTCATAGAATACTGGCAAATATTCTTCCGACACTGACTGGCAGATAAATAACACTGTGCCTATTTTGGGTTTTCTTTCTTCTGAATCAAGCTTGTAGTAATAACTATTATCAGAATATTGTAAGACTAGTGTCTTAACCAGTAACTATTTAAAAGCTGACCTTTTTGTTGCATTCTTGGGTAAAAAATTCTTTTTTAAGCCTCTTTTGATGAGATCATTGATTGATGTGGTGAGCTTACTGCAGACTTTGTGTCAAGTATATACTTCTGGGAAGTATAATAAACGAGATAAAGTGGAAAATTAAGATGAGAATGATACTTTATTTGATATGAATATAGGGTACTATATGGTATCATGGGAAGCCACATACTGTCCATATACATCATGATGGTCATGGAGCTTATTTGATAATGTTCCTCTTAAGTCATGAGGCTTATTCAAGTTGTGTTCCGCTTAGGATCTGGATTGTTTGATCCCTGTAACAAATGGTTGAATGATAGTATTACCACTGGCTTAATGATGAGTTAGTGAGCCATTCAGTGACTCATTTAGTGAACTACTTGGGGTGTTAATTCCCCAAGAGGGAGTAATAAAAGATGTTGTGACATTTGATATACTTTTTTAAGTCTATTTTTCTGAGAAATCATCTATATTTTTCAAGAAGTTGGTTCTTTAATTGTTAGTATTAGCTCTAATTTTTCTGGGTCTGCTTTGATTTCACCATTGAAGATAACATGTATTAGGAACACAAGCTTTTTTCTAAACTGAAGCTTTATAGAGTCTTTCACACATATTATATTTGGTGAGTTGTAAAATTTCTTGTATACATGAGTGGGATGGACCTGTTTATTTTTTTGTAAAGACAATATTTTTTCAGGTAGCATATAATGTTTGAAAGTCAGGAAAAAGTGCATTCAATTATAGCTAGGAGAATGTAAGGTGAATTTTTATCTTAAAAGGTTAATAAATTTGCACTCAAACAACCTATACCTGGTTCTGAACACAGTCTTTGTAATATATTTTTCTTGACTTCAACCAATTCATGACCAGACATGAGTTTAAATTTTGAGGAAGATCTGTGGTCTGACAGGTGTGCAAAAAGATATTCAATTAGAGGTTGTGGATACTGCTCTTGAATTTACTTGTATTGTGAGCCATGTAGCCTGTTACTATGCTTAAGTCATCCCCTTCTGTGAAAATTCACATGAAAGCATTTTACAGGCAAGTGTAAGAATAGGGGCAGGCTAAAGAGAAATATAACCATAATCTCAACCATAATAAAAATCATAGTTTTGAAAACAACCAAATGGTTGTCACCAACAATTCCTGAGGGAGCCAAAGGGAGAATGGAATCAACTGAACACAAAAGACAACAGATAAACCCAAATGGCCAGTTTTACTAAAGAATTTCAAGCTTTATTAGATCAGAGAATGATGAAGCAAGGTCTTTTACAACTCTTACTTTGATTTAAAGGGAAGGGATGGAATTTGGGTGAGAAGTTGAATTTCAAACTAATCAACCAATGATATGAGGAAATGTGGATGCATCTCTTGAGGCAGGCAAATCTGGACAGATTAAAATGAACAGCATCAAAGAAAAAACTGAATCAATCTAAAATTGAGGAATCTTTCTTAGATGCAATCACCACTGCTCCTGGCCGCTCTTTCACATGATTTTAACCAGAGGTGTCTCTTGGGTGGGTTAGGTGATGGAATCTTCAGACCAACTCAGAAAATAATAGTGTATATGACCTTGTTTTTGATTTTTTCAGTAAAACTTTGGATAAATATCCAGGCGTAATCTGACAGAGATACCCAAACATTTGGTGGGGATTGAAGTAAAGGACCAAGGGGGAGGCATAACTTTATATCAAGGGCTGTTTTAGCCAAAAGAAAGATTTAATGCCTAGAAACAGGTAAATGTTGGTTAGTTTATTCATGTGTATAGATTGGTCCAAGGGATATGAGAGATCTAAGCCTGGGAAGGGAAGCAAGGTGACCTTTGGTTCATTTAGGGGAATAGTAGAGAGGTCCTGGCTAGCTGGAAAAAGATGAACTGAAGAAACTATGAAATCCTAGTACCAACTGCAGGGGGGCATGTAGTTTGACAACCTTAACTAGGATGGGGGTAGGGTTTCTCTTTCTATGTCTTCCTAGTAGCTTCAAGAAGGTCTTGAAGTTTCTAGGCAAGCATACTTATGCCCAGAATCATCATCAAGGTGACTGCCAAGAAAACAGCCACAGAACTTGGTGATTTGGAGATTTTTGGGAAGTGAAGTTGTTAATTTATTCCTAAAAGCTCAAGATAATCACTTGAGTGAGTAAAAACAATGAAAGACATAATGGGTGTCTGTTAATGATGACCTAAAGTGTAGGTCACTGATGGGGGTCCAGTATAAGTTGATTCATTAAGGGAAACTAATTGTCTGAGTCTGAGGTTTTGACTGATAGAGACTAGCAGCATAGAGAAGATCAGATGGAAGACATTAATGGAGATTAGCAGAAAGAAGGATCAGAAGGACTTGGAAAAGACCATCAAGGGTGGTTGAAAAGAGATAAAAATAGAGAGAAAATATTTACAGAGATAGAATAAACAGAGATAATTAAGACAAAATTAAAGAATTAAATTAAAGAGAATAAAAGAATTAAATAGTAAAGATAAAGAAAACAAGAATAAAATAATTAAAAAGATTGAAGAGAGAATTTATTAAAGAGTTAAGTGAAAAGAATGAAGCAGGAGAAGACAGAAATGGCACAGAGAAACTTCAAAGGCATGGTTATGATTTCACCAGGACATTAAGAGGAGCAAAAACAGAGCAACAGGCAACTTGAAGTTTTTCAGAAAATTGACACAGGATGGGGAACCATGGAGCCATAGTTTTTCCAGAGCAATGAAACAACATGTTTGAACCAGAAGTGGGAGTGGGTAACTCATAGAAAGAATTTGTAAAATCAGGATAATCCAAGTGTGTAATTGGCTGTAGGCCAAAGCCTGTTTTATCAATGCTTTCATTGGTAAAACAGAAGGAAAAAATCTTAATAAATAAGGGATTTGGCAGGAAAAAGTCTACTCTGATTGACTAAAGTAAGTAAATAAGTTTAATCTATTATAAAGCAAGAAAAACCACATAGTTTAAGCCTGGAAAAAAAGTAATCAGAAAGGAAAGAGGTTGAAACAAGGAGCTATTTAAGGGGAAACAGACTGAAACAAGGGGAGATCTAGAGCCAGGCAAGGAGTTCAAGACATAGAAAAAGATGTCCAAGACATAGGACAAGGAGCCCAATACTAATAACAAGGAGTCCGAGATAACACAAGGACTCTAAGACTTGATAACCCAAGTATATTCCTCTTAAAATAGGCCATATTGCAGAAGGGTTCTAAGGGGATCTTCCTTCTGTGTACAATAAAAACCACTCTTAACATCTACCTATTATCCCAAATTTTACAGAGTTTTTTAATGGATAAAACCCATAGCATTTTCTACCCTAGCTCAGGTGAAGAAGATGTCTAACACCAGAGCTTCAGAAATTTTTCAATGAGTAAAACTCTGGATAAAGAATGTTACAGTTTGACACAACACTTACATATGACCATCAGAGAAAAAAGATCATAGGCAGAGAGTTCAAAATACTGTTCAGGGAATGATACCAGCCTAAGAAAAGTCTCACCCCAGCTGATGTAAAGGTCTATGAAGGGGATGCTTGTCTGGCCATAGGGAAAGTACTGTAGTAATTTGCAGCCATGCAGTCTAAGTAAAATCTACTATCCAAGAAATTGCCCCATCTGAAGAATGACAAAACCATCCAGCCGGTACCTGGCTTTGACCCAGGACATGTATTGGTGTCTGATGAGCTGGAAAACCACACCTTCTCTTTGAAAAAGAAATATTCTGTATCAAGGGGTGACTCAGATGGGTGTTGAAGCCCTTTGTAAGGTTTTTGTCAATTGATCTTTCAACATTTTTAGTTTTAATGTGAAAAAATATAAAGTGGTGCTGCCTTGTACATGAATTTAAATATGCCACTTTCAATTTTGAAAGAACACTCAGGTTGGGTATGAGAGTTCTTCCTTGAATATATGTTGATATTTTTTAAGGAGTCTTGCTAGCTAGTGTGAGTGTGGATTCCTTGTGAGTGACTTGCTAATTCTAGAACTTTGCATCTTAGGATATGTAGATTAAGTCTTTAGTTAGAATTTTAGGCCATCTGGGTTAATAAATTAAATAAATACTCTATATCAGAGGATAATTTTTCTTGGATCATTAGGAAGGTGAAATCAGCTTTATTGCAGTAAATGATTATGGTATTGGTCTTCAAAAATGCTAGGTTTGACTCTGGAGAACTTTCAATACTAGCACAAAATCAAATATTAGATCCAGAATCACAAGACCATTTACTTGGTTGATATATTTTTAATCAAATTTAAACTTTTTAGCTTTAGACTTCAGTAAAGCTATGTTACTATATGTCATTTTGGGATATTTAAAGTTAGATTAACCAAATGAATTTTTAGCTTATAGAAAATATTCTTTTGAAAACAGTGTTATATGCAAATCAATCAGAGTGTTTTTACAGGTGTGTGATTTATATGTAAATGCCTAGAAAACAAGTGTTAATGGGTAATTTATCTTTAGGTTCATAAGGATGATAGTATAGGGAATATATGGAATTTTTAAAGCAACATGGATATCAAGAAATATTTGCTTTATGCCAGGTTGTGTGATAAATGGGTACTTAGAACTGTTCTCCTCTTTTTTTCATGCTCTTCAATTTCAAGGCTTTCAATGCTAGAGAAGATAGTTTCAGAGTCTTAGTAATTTGAGGTAAAAAATAATTCACGTCTGCATTATCCTTCTTTTTGGGAAAAGAGGGGATATTGTTGTTTTTACTGTAATGAAAATTTTTCTATTATTGTCTCTGCCATTAAAGCTTATCAAACCATTGGTATTTGTGCCATTGCTATACTTATACTTTTTGGTAGCAGAAATGTAAATTTCTTGTATGTGCTCCATAATCCATGTTTTTTGTTCTGGTCTTTGTAAAGAGATTCAAGAGAAAAAAACAGAAATTTTTGTAAAAATCAATATGAGGAATACAATAGCCAATGGTATGTCTTCAGTGATGAATAAGTCTCATTCTTTTTATTCCTGGTTAAGATAATAAATTAAATCAACTTTCAAAAGAGGAAGAGGTGCCAAAGCTAACTTAAAATAAAGAAAATGTAGATAAATGTGGTATTTCAGTACAATCTGACAATAATGTATAGCCTAAAATCATGTGATCATTACTAGTTGGACTGAAAATGAGGTATCTGCCTTGGTATCATTATCAGAGTAATTCAAATGAGTTGTCAGGACCCAGAATTCCCAAGACAATCAACTAGCCTGATTAGACAACACAACAAACTGCATGTAAACCATTGCCAACTGTCTTTCCAGAAGGAAATCCCTTTTTTGATTGCAAATGGCCAGGGGTTTGCAAGGCCCATATTCTTCAAAACCCTGGAATCAATATTAAACACAAAATTGGGTCTCCTTACTATCAGGAAATGATTGATTGTACCATCAATTGCTCAATTGCTTGATTGGATGATCAAATGGTTACAGGTTCAATTAATAGTTATAGCACCTCAGCATGCTGCAGCCAAACCCATGACTATGAGGAAGCAGCTAATGTGCATCCATCTTTAGGCCATAGCATGCAATTTAATAAGTATTTCATAAGTATCACTAAAGATGATGCCACCAGGTCTCTGGTGGCACAAAAGACTAAATTATTCCCATTAAGTATAAGTAGTGAGGAAGGGAAGCCTTTCTCATTATTGACATCATCTTAATAAACGTCTTTTATGCCCAGGACCCATTATTTAATTGCAGGATTTTGTTTATTTTTTTTCACCAATATAACTATTATGTTTGCATCTCTATGTGAATCAACAACACAATATTTCTGCTCCTTCCCCTACCTGCCTGATCCTGCTCCTATCCCCTTGGTTACACCAGCTTGCGCCCTTGACTTGGAGTTCTACCATCCTAACATCTGAATCTCCCTGCTGGTCATTATAGAGGCCAGATTCCAACAATTATGAAGGAGATTCCAGCCACTCAGCCCCTGCCAGATACTCTTCCTGATCAAGATTTCAGCAAACTAGGGGTTGTCTATGTTACAGTGTTGGGGCTAGCCAATCAGGTTGTGCCTCACACTGAAAGTCGGCATCCTTGGGCCACTGCTGTGAACCATCTTGTCAGGATTGCACCTATTATGCACATGGCCTCCCAGGCCTGGCCTGCCTTTTCTGCAGGAGTCCAGCCGGACTCTGGTATGAGCTGTGGCATGAGTCATTTAGACTGCATATGATTAAGTTACCACATTTAAGGAAATGGGGTAACAGATAAGCTCAAATCATAATTAGCCAAGTGTGTGCACATTTGAATACAATTTGAAGGCAAAAGTAATACAATCTGCTATAAACTTATTCATATTAATAATAATAACTTAGAATTTGCAGGAAATCATTTTATACAAAATAATTGAGGTTAGTGCTAAGCAAGTATTAGCTGACTTGGGTCATGGCAAGGCTTGCTATTGGAGATTTCATTAACTCTGAGTCTTCAGGTGAACTCCTTGGCTCAGTAATTGACTTGAGCTCAACTCCTGGGGCAACTAACAGCATGTGTTCAAACCTCTTCAACAATGGGGCTTAAAAATAAACAACTTCTTTGAAGCACCAACAAGAATGTCTTCTCCAGCAAAAATACTACAAATGTGTTCACTTCTATGAAGCCACTATTGGAGAATTGATACACTATGAGTCTTTGAATGAAGCTCTTGACTCTGAAAATAATCCAAACCATCTTCCAAGTCCAAGCCAGATAAACTGAGCTTCCCTCAATATAGAACTACAAATAAAATAGTTTCTTCTGAAACCAGTTCAGAAAATTCAGCTCCACATCCAGAAAATACAAGGGTGCTCAATTCCTTAAAGGTGTCAATCCCTATAATGCAAGCTACAGAGAATAGTGTGAATACTCAAGGTATTCTTTAAGATCAGGCCAACCACCCAATGATATAAGTACCTAACACTTTTATTATCAATAAACTTATCATTTTCTTACTCTAAGTAAATTCTTTTGGGGGTGATACTTTTGGATTGTAATTGAATCAACCTCAATTTATAGTTTATTCCCCAGCACCAGATCCCAGACTAGTAGATTCTGTGTTTAGGTTGTGATCATTGTTTTGACACTGGCAAAAATGACAGCCACCTTCTCCAGCTTGGCCAAAATTTCAGTTCTTTTGATGAGCTTCCTCAATATTTATTGAATTGATATCCTTCTTGCTACACTGCAAAAAAATCCAACAGCCATTGCTCCTTTTATTCACCCCTGCAGAGAAGAATCAGGATACCCTGATATAGACTTTCATATACCAGCAGCCTATTAATGCTATAAATTATCTATCTTATACCAAACAATAAATATATCATTTATTGCTCTGATTCTTATAATTCAAGTGTGAACCATATAAATTGTAAGAATTTTTGAACATAGTTTATATGATTACTTCAGTGTTGGCAAATCTAGCAGAAGCATCCCGCTTTTAGGCCACGGCCACTATTTTAACCTGTGCAAACAGTAGTAGTTGTACTATATGGGTTGTATAGATTTATCCTAGTATACTTGGTGGGGTCAAGCACAATAGGTGGGGGGAAGAAAGGGATTCAAAAGTATCAGTAATTATCTGTGACCCATTTAAGATGAGGTGAAACACAGAGGGCAAAATGTAAAGTGTATCTTTGATTTCAATCCTTTGCATTTCATCAGATATAGGTTCAAAGAAAGCAGCCTGGGTGTGAGAATGTTGCAACCAAGTTTCCAGACTCGCCTGCTAACGTATCTTACAATAAACAGGGGGCACTTGATGAGTCCCCCTTGATGTGTCTAACATTATGAATTAATATGATGGCAATACCAAATGGCAGGTACTTCATCCTAATTAGAAGCGCTACCAATTTGACCTGCTGATCTCCGCACAAGTTATTCCTCGACTTCAAACCTTACATGGAACTTCCCACTGTGCCACCCCCTTGTGGCCTTGTGGCTTTCCACATATAGTATATTAATCACAATATTCTACAATAAACAATACCTTATTCTTATTATTCTGTCTTTTCCTATTAGACTGTTGTCTTCCCCAATTCCAAATACTGAATCCTCATTGGTTCAGTTGCAACAAGAATTTATAACAGTCTTAATAGTGTTTTTTCAAAATAAAGGCACATTTTTGGTGTGTATTTCTAAGCAATGAATTTGGCATGGATGTGTATGCCTCAGGATGGGTGAGTGCAGTAATTAACAGCTTCATGGGGTTGATAAAGGATGCACATGTGTGTATGTTGCCAGCTTGAGCTTAAGCAAATAGTGTTAGATTTTTAAATATTTTGGCATATGCAGCAATGGTTATGTTTTAAGAGAGTTTGCTTAATTGGATTGTAATATCATGGAGGAATTAAGCAATAAATAAAACATTGATGACTTCTGCTCTGAAATTTCCCCAGTTGAAAATATAAGCTTTGGTTCAAGAGCTCATCCAAGTGATGAACCAGTTAGCAGCAGCTTAAAATAGATGCTTATTATTTCCAACCCAATGTTTTGGGAGATGTGGCAAGGCAAAGTTTAGCTGCTGTATGATCAATCCAGATTAGATAATTTTCTCTGCTTTTATCAAAATGTTTTCTATTTTAATGTACTTGGCAGGAATAAGTTTATCAGAATGAGGTGTGGTGGTAGGGTTCAGGGTATGGCTGTGTTATATAATCTTGGAACATGCCTTGGTCATTAAATATCCTTCAAACACAGTGTCCCTCAGAGATGCCTTTTTGATTTTTATAGGAGCAGAAAGGTGTCCTTCCAGGTGTATGTAGATATGACATGATAAAAGCTTATATGATGGTGATTAGTCTATTTATATTTGGCTTTTATTCAGGTGTGGTAAAAAATGGTACTATCAGTAACATGAGGCAATTCATCTAGGGAAAATTAAGAAATAAATGAGAGAATACTATTTATTAAATAACAGATGAAAATTTTAAGCTAAATATACTGTGGCTTGATCCAACTAATGCTCAAAGATCAATTATGGGTTGGAAAGATAGTGTGGCTAATTTTCATGAGACTGAGCTTTCTTTACAGCAATAGCAAGGATGAGGATGATCAAATATGGAAGTTGGAGGGTTTGAATCTGTCCCTCAACAACAGGGTTGAATTATAATAAAGCGCTGTAGACGCATCGAAAATAGATTTAAAAGTGTATATTGTTAAATAATTAGTCAAAATACTATCCAAAAATTTTAAAATCGGTAAAAAAAGCACATTGTAAAATCAAGCAAAGAATTTACAAAAAATGAAGGTAAAAATTACTTTTTCTTTAAGCTTTCTTGTTCTTTTTTACGCGGTATTTTTTGATTTATTGTATTTCTTCTTGATCAGTGATTTTAAAATTATAGGGTGATAATTTGATCTTCTAGCTATACTCCTACTGGAGAATTATTATGGGATCTCCTACTTTTTTGGAATTTAAAAATGACTTTGCGGCAACCGTTGGCTGGTTAAATTTTGTGCTGTATATGTCAGTTTT
The DNA here is from genome assembly GCA_014839935.2 of Entomophthora muscae. NCBI lineage: Eukaryota > Fungi > Entomophthoromycota > Entomophthoromycetes > Entomophthorales > Entomophthoraceae > Entomophthora > Entomophthora muscae. The sequence continues at coordinate 113,260 of QTSX02003078.1, read as the reverse complement.
ATATATGGTTTATTACCTGGATAGCTGGTTTGCCTCCCAGCCTTGTGTTGAATTAAGAATGTTGCCGGCCTTTGTAGATAGAGTTGGCTGGTTGATAGGAACCAAGTCAGATCGTCAGCTGATTCCTCTTCAGAAAACCAAACGTTGTTTGCACTTTAAAAGTTTCATTTCCATCAAGGAAATGGCATTTTAGAACAGGTTTCATTTTGGAGCGCTCAAATCAAATAGTCTTACGCCGAATGAAATTCTAGATCAGAGAAAAAATTAATTGGGAATTGGTTTCACGTTTCAGAATCGTGCCAGCTGCGGGCTCAAGGTTTCACTAAAAATACACTGTGGACAAATCAACTTGGAATCGCGGAAAGGGGAGCAATCTTTGGAAATCTATCAAATTTCAGTTGTCTTATGCTTCTGATGAGATGTTTCCCTAAATTTGTTTATTTTTTAAACAATCAATATCATGGTTTTAGAAGCAAAAATTATTTTAGGGGGAACGGATAGATTTGTGGCCCTGTTTAATTTTGTTGTAACAGTAGGCAGATCTTCGGTAACTTGTGATGGTTTTTGTGGAGTGGTATAAGTTATGCTTGCGGGTAAATGAGCTTGCTTACCCACTTGGACTATTTCCAAAGTGGCCGATAAAAAGAAGTGAATGTCATTTTCCAGTTGTTCGGAGGAAGAAGTTATTTGTGGATCACGTTGAATAAATAAATGTATCAAGGATCGATTTGGCTAATGCGATCAACCATCCTTTGGTCTATCATTTTGGAGTACTGATCCCTGGATGGGCCTGGGTCCTGATCCTTATTCTTGACTATCTCGATTCATCAGTACTATACTTATGCTAATAAATTTAAAATGCATTTTATATATGATTCATTTTTAATAAAAAAATATAAAGCAAGACATTCAATAGCCTCTTTTGAATGGCAGTGTTTTACCATTCTTAGAATAAACTACTTGAATCAATGTGCTGTCTTTGCTAAAATGGCAGGTCAAACCTCGATGGCTTTGAGCGCGCGATTGGGCCCTCGTCGAACAATTGAACCAGGATTAAAAGCCCACCTGTGCCCCTGCGATCGCAAAATCCATTATCCAATAATACCAGCGGTATTGTTAAATTACGCGAATGTGATATAGCCCAGTCAATGTCAGCCAGCAACGTAGACAATCTAAATAATAAATGACTCACTTATTATCATGCGGTTAAATCAATCCAAATTATCATAGTGGGTTGAAGCGCAAGAGTATGTCAAAGAATAACTTTTGGCTTTTAACCTTAAGACTTACTCACGCCAAAAGTATTTACTTATTTCGTACTTTGATGGACTTTACACTGATTTGAAAAGCGGGACTGAAGGATTAAATGAGAAAATGGGCTTCGCGTTTACTTGGAATTTAAAAAGTTTCCATAATATAATCCTTTTCAACCCCACTCAAGGAGTTAAGCCTTGGATCACCCAGCAGTGAAAATGACCTCTTGATCAAAGCTGTCTCTCAACGTATCCTTTTATACTGAGTGAGTTGCATTTTCTCTTTGAAGGAATTGATCCTTCGTGACAAACTCTACCAATAAACCCACACTTTTAAAAGTGTCCCCTAAATTTGTTTCCTGGATGTCCACAGTAAATATTTTGGAATACTTGCATGCGCTAAAAGTTTTGCTAAACCCTATTTTCTAACCAATCCATTCCCAAAGACGCTTTTAAATACATCCTATTTTTAACTAAGCAACGGATTTCAACTCGATTTGCGTGGCCTCGGCTGAAACAGACTACGCTCAAACCCAACTGGAAAGGACGCCCTTGGATTCATCTATTCCTGTAGATTGCATCCTATTTTTCTCGGACAATCATCTATATTGTTCCCCTTTATACTTGCATTATGATATTGCAGCCTAACAAATACTTACAAACCAATTTTTGGAAATAAAAGATGAATTTCGTCATCCGCTATACGGAATAATTATCAGTTCCTTTTTTATTCTCTGTACTGGCTCGATAAATCCCTGCCTCTGACCGCCAGAGTCATATCTCGCCCGTTTAGAGCTACCGTGTGCTGCTACCCAACAAAGTTTATATATTCTAACTTTTACTTTTGTTGTCATAGTGTTTTAGCTTTTAATTTGAGCTATAAATCCCTAAATTTTATGCAAAAAGTAGATAACCCATATTCAAGTCAAAATTTTGTCGAGTTACTTGAGCTGAGATGATGTTGTTCTCAGCTGAATAAACCTTTTTTAGGTTGACGTGTTTTTTATTCCCAAAGCTCTGAAACTAATGCACATATTTTTAAACTAACCTACATGGAGTACATATAATTTTTTTATAAAAAGAGGTGTTCAGTTACCAGTAGATTGGTTACCAAATCAACATGAAGAATAGACTCAAATCCTCTTAATAGATTTAATTCACCCCAAAACAAAGGATAAAATATAAGATCTAATGCTAATTGAAATAAAGGTATGCATTTTTTCAAAACAACAGGCTTGATCCGCCAGCAAGTTTCTGAGCAAGCGGTTTTGTGACCCGCAATCTGATTACCCGGCCACTCAAAGCCAGACTAGGAAGTCAACTCAAATTGCCAAATCCAACAACATGAACAAATGATGATCCCTTATGGCGGATACCTCGTTTTGGTGCTTGACTCATTATCAGGATCAAGCCACCCCCTTCTTTCATCCAGCCGTGTGATCACCAATCATGTTCCTGTTATCCTTGATTCACATGAACTATATAATCACTATCTCACAATAAAGATTATCATCTAGTTTCTAAATATTTTTCCCCATTGTAACTCTGCTAAAACAGCACAGTTATGACATTGGTAGCACAGGTAGGTTCTCCATCCTACCTCATCTTGTAAAATTCTGCCTGTTGCCTGTATTTGCAGCGGCCAACAAATCCTTGACAGAATTATGTCTGGCCTTCCGCTGGACTGGACCCCGTACACCCCTGGTGCCAAGATACCTGATGGCTTTGTCCTGTACCAGAACACGGTGATTCCACTACCTTCCTTCAACGCCATGTCTGCACAAGGGTTCTTTCAGATGGCTGCCACCATTCTGCGACCAACCAACAAAAACACCATGCCCACCTATGTAGCCCAAAGACTACAAAGCGCTGCCTTGAAACCTTTTTCCAGAGCCAATGACAACAACGCTGCTGCATGGATCCAGTCCGCCCAGAGCAAGCTGGCCCAGATGGAATGTCCACAGCAGTTTTGGATTGCAGAAATCTTCATCTGACTGACCCACGACGCTGGCACCTGGTGTGATAAATGGCACAAAGAACACACTGAGAAGAACTGGGATACCTCCAAACAAGACTTCTTGACAAGGTTTGTGCTTAAGGACACAACACTCATGATCATACGTCAAGTAAAGAACCTAACCCAGACAGCCACCGTGAAGGAACTCACCCGCGCCTACGAGGAACTCCAACTTTGCGCACCCTCTGACATGGCCTTTGACACCCCAGCCACACATCTTGTGTACTACAATACCCTCAAGTTGCATGTGATGAGAAACGTGAACCTGGACCAAGTGACCAACCTAAAAAGCCTGTACTGCAAAGTGGAGAAAGCGGAACAAACATCCAACACCCTTCATAAGGCACAAACGGGAAAACAAGAGAGACCAAAGGATTCCCACACAGGCGGGCAATCCACTTGACCACTCCCTGGAAACAACAGGAACAACACCAACCGTAAACCCACAAGCTCAAATGGACATAGGAATCTAAACAATGGCCAGTCAAATTGTACTCATTTCTGTATCACTGCCACGCAATGCAATCAAGATAAGGGAAAAGCCTGGGGAGAGCATAAAGCAAGCCAAGCTCTCCTCACACAACTCCTGACTTGCCCAATGATGAGTACCGCCCCAAGGACATGGACCAATGCCCAGTGATCCAAGTACCCTCCAAGGACCCGGTACTGTACACCATTGCCAGACATCCCAATAAACTGATGTCATATCCTTTCCATTTTTGCAGTTACACAGGCTCGGCACTCTTGGACTCGGGCATGGATTGAACCCTAGTCAACAGCAGCTTTGTAGACAAGTTCAAGCTAGCCACTAATCCTTCACGGATTAAAAATGTGGTCTTGGCTGATGAAAATCACATTGCCATGACACGGGAAACCGCCCCCTTCATTGTCATGCTCAAGGACCTACACTCCATCATCCAAGGCCCTGTCATTGACTTTCCAAAGTTTTACATTGTACTGGGGTTGGATTGGTTATGAAAAAACAATCCTCACGTAGACTGGGCAGCCTCAGTGTTGACCATTAAGTGTGAAGGTGTCAATCACCAGATCTATCCTGACTCAGTGGACCAACTCCTACGCGACCATGTCTTTGTGCGCATCACAGAGACCCTGGACAAGGAAAAAAACCTGAAGGCAATTGACTGGGACTCCTGCCAGTACAAGATCAGACACTTCAAGGACCACCAGGATACCTCCACACCTCAGGATTGCAAAATTGTGGCTTGCCATCCAGGAATATTCAAGGAAGCTCTACCTGGGTTGCCCCCAGAGAAACACATTCAACACTCTATCCAGATCAAAGGAGCTGTACCCAAATCACGTCCTATCTACAGGCTGACCCCAAACAAAGACAACGCCCTGCGCGCCTACCTCAAGAAGGCATTAGAAAAAGGACTTATCCGCCCCTCACGGTCTTCTTTTGGGGCCGCCATATTCTTTGTGGCCAAGAAGGATGATACCTTGCGTCTGGTCACAGACTACCAAGCCCTAAACAAAGTTACCATCAAGAATTGTTATCTACTACCACTGATTGATGACCTCTTTGATGCCTTGGGAGGAGCCACAGACTTCTCCAAGATTGACCTAACTGCAGGCTACAACCATATTTTTATTAAGGAGGAAGGCACCCCCAAAACAGAATTCCACACTAAATACGGCTCCTACAAGTGTATGGTGCTCAACTTTGGCATGACAAACGCTTCTTTCATCTTTGTGACCTTCATGAACAAAATATTTGCTCTGCACATAGGCAAGCATACCCTAGTTTACCTAGACAACATTACCGTCTACAGCCCCTTGGTGAAACAGCACCACAAAGGCCTAGAGGCAGTCTTTGCTACCCTGGCACAACAAAAACTGTTGGCCAAGCCCTCCAAGTGCCAATTCTTCCGCGAGCAATTACCCTTCCTGGGACACATAGTCTCAAAAGACAGCATCAACCCTGACAGCCAAAAGATACAGGCCATCTACAAGATGCCGCCACCCAAGGATAAGTCAGAACTCTGCACCTTCTTGGGAATGATGGCCTATGTACACTGCTTCATACCTGACTGTGGTGTTTTGACTGCTTCCTTATCCACCATAACAGGCGCCAAATCCAAGTTTGTGTGGACCCCCAAAGTGACCTCTGTTTTAGATGCCTCAAGGAAAAGCTCACAACAGCTCCTATCCTGCAATACCCCAAACATGACGGGGAATATCAAATGGAAACTGATGCCTCAGATGCATCTATTGGGGGAGTACTACAAATCAAAAATAATGATGGAGATTTTCAGCCTGTAGCTTATATATCATGAAAGTTGACAGATGGCAAGTGTCAATATCCTATTCACAACAAGAAACTGCTGGCCATTGTACACTGCTTAGTCAAATGGCGTTGTTATCTAGAACAGCAGGAAGAGTTTACAGCATTGACCGACCACAAGTTGCTCATATACTTCAAAACTCAAGCAAATCTATCTCGCCGCCAAGCCCGCTAGATGGAGCTCTTGGAGAGATTCAATATGCTCATACAGTACAAACCTGGTCCAGAACGTGCCATGGCAGACGCCCTCTCACGCCTATATGTCTGTGCCATGAGAGGAAAAAATGGGCTTGACCCAGACTGGCCTCTCTTGGTACTACAAACAAAGGGAAAAGATTTCCCTCTGGTACAACCAACATAACAAAGGAAACAGTTATCAAAAACAAACACCTAATTGCTGACGTGTACAGTACCCTGCACAGAAAAATGCCTGATGGTTCTATCATTCCCTATATCACTGCACACCAGCAAGTAGACACCATCCTACGCTATCACAGAGACCTTGGACATACCAAGAGTCAAAACCTATATGAGTTCCTTAAGCACAAGGCCTGGTGGCCAACCTTATATTGTGACGTTCAGGAAGTCTTAGACCAATGTGAGGTATGCAAAAAGTTTGCCAAAAGAAAAACCCCTCCAAAGTCAGTTCTACCCATTCACACACAACTACCCTTCAAGGTATGGGCCCTTGACGTTGTTGGCCCCATGCCGGGGAAACACAACAATAAGAAATACATCATCACTGCCATTAACTTTGCTACAAGGTGGACAGTAGCCCAAGAATTAAAAGCGCACGCTGGCAACAATGTACAACAATTCATTAGAAAAGAGATAATCAGCAAGTTTGGAAAGCCAGAATTCCTGATAATCAATGGAGGGAAAGAATTGACCACCAAAAAAACCAATGTATACCTTGCTAAAAATGGGGTCAAACATACTGTGATAACACCATACCACTTACAGGCCAATGGATGTGTAGAGCGGCTTAATGGCAGCCTTGTGCAAGCCTTAGCCAAACTCACTGCCGGGAGACCTGAAGACTGGTATAAGCAGCTATCAACTGCACTACTTGTGTGCCAGACCCAAGTGAACAGATCCACTGGAAAAAGCCCTTTTGAGTTGGTATATGGCACACAGCCAAATATCATTCAATCATTAACAGGACCCAAACAGAAAATTCCAAGTAATGTTCCCCCTTGTTCAGAACCTCAAGTTATAGAGGCTATCAGTAAGCAAACAGAAAAGAAAAATGAACGCCTGCAAAAAACCTTTATCCCTGTGACGGATCCAGGCCTAACCAGTCCATCCTACCATTATTCTGCCCTTGAATCTTATTGCTGTTACCTTCCTGGGACAAAGCTTCAAGGAGCTTTGCCTCCAGGGAGGCAATTTTATTGGATAACACTTTGTTGTCATCCCGCCAACGAGCCATTATTTCAACGCTTTTTTCCTCTCGTGCTCTCAACGCCTCAATTTCATGATTCACCATCTCTTTTATTTGTTGCAAGATTTCATCCCATCCTACCAACAAGTTTCAAGCATCCCAAGCATAAATTTGGTTTCCTTGGGCGGGAGTCCCTTCCTTTGCAAAGTAATCGGAATACAGCTCTTCAAACACAGCCTTTACTTCCACTAAAGATTCAGCAGGAACAGTCTTAGTGACCTCCAGGCTGGTCCAAGCTTCTTCCAATGTACTTGTAGGAACCTTCTTTCTTGCTGCAGCGGTTTCCACACAAAGGATCCCAAACTTGGCTCTCTTAAATTTTAACAAAGAAGGCATGATAATTGAAAAATAGGTGAGGGGAAAGCGTTGACACCGACAATGAATATATTTTATTAATGTTTAACTGTTTTTGCTTATATACCCTTTGGGAAATACACAGCTGAAAACCCCTCTGGTTCCTGAATCAACCAATGATTTGTGTCATGTGATCTATGACATTTAAGTCATCCAACATAGATATTTACCTGAAAGATCACCAACAATTCTCAACCTATGATAATTGTCCTACAATGGGCAGAAGTCACCTGACTTCATTCAACCCAATGTACCAATTTGGCATGGAGCTTCCCCAGCTCCCAGCGCCAAAACCCTGTGGATTGCTCATTCTAAACTCAGCTATCAGTGTTCTAACTGGGAACCAGCTGAAAAACCTGAATTCCTAGGCATCCTTGCCTTTTTAGTTATTTTTGCATTTAATGGTTTTTTGCCTTTAAACCCTATTAAACTGCTTCAAAACTCAAACCAGGCGCCACCGCGGCGCCCAGCAATTTCCCCAGGTGGCGCCTGAGAAAATTTGATAGCGGCGCCTCTCAAATTCATTAGGTGGCGCGGTGGCGCCTCTAACCCAATAAATTTTCTGACGTGGCGCTTTTAACCCTAATTCCGGAAAATTTTCCCATGGTTAACCTTAACCAAACTTCTTGACAAAGTCAAGACCATTTTAATATAATTAAATCCTTATAAATTATATCTCGTATTTATTAATTAATCTTCCTGATTAACTAACCCATTTTGAGACGCCTAGTCTCCAAGATTGATTTGGCCAATCTTGCCTCAATTCATTTAGTTAGCCTAACCTAACTAATCATCCATATTCTGTTCTTTTATTAAACATAGATATCCAGTTTCTAGGAACCTTTACCCCAAGAATTCCAAACAAAGCTATCTATATGTAATAAACAGCAAAAACAGAACATTTTATATTTTGGAGCATTTATTTGGCTAAATACTCAGCAGTGACTGTAGTACAGTCACAGTCCCCATCCAATATAAACATGAAGTTGGGGACAAAGTTTGGGTCATGAACTTGATAAAAGCAAACTACAACCCAAGAAAGTAGGCCCAGCAATCATTCTAAAAGTAAAAAATAACACTTACCTTGTGCAAGGACTTGGGAAGCAAAAACAAGACAAAACCCTACACCATGATTGCCTGAGACCCTGCAAAGCAAGACAAAAACAACGCAAAACTGCCCTGCCCGCCACAGAACAACAGTTAGTCCAGTATGGCGCCTGGGCTCCTGAAGACCTTCCTGACAACCTACCCCCAGAGGAGGCCAACCTTCAGTCGGGGGAGGGTGTCAAAACAGCAGGCTTGACCCGCCAGAAAGGTTCCAAGCAAGCGGGTTTGTGACCTGCAATCCAATTACCTGGCCACTCAAAGCCAGACTAGGAAGTCAATTCAAATTGCCAAATCCAACAACATGAACAAATGATGATATCTTATGGTGATACCTTGTTTTGGCGCTTGACTCATTACCAGGATCAAGTCACCCCCTTCACCATCCAACTGTGTGATCAACACAATCATCTTCCTGTTATCCTTGATTCACAATGACTATATAATCACTATCTCTCAATAAAGATTATCATCTAGTTTCTAAATATTTTTCTGCTTGTAACTCTGCTAAAACAGCACAGTTACAACAATTTCAAGTTTTTAATAAGTCTAATTTTTCACTGATATGACAGGGCTTTATCCTGAGAAGCCTTGGTGTTGTTTGTCTCAATATGCCTGATAGTCATGTTATCAGCATGTTCACCCTTAAAATATTTTTGACCTTGGGTGAAGTAAAGAATTTTAAAAAATATTAGATTGGTTAAGTAATAATTTAAATAAGGGGAAGATAAACCTGCTAATATAGGTAATCTTTTATATTTCTAGGGTGAAAATTTATAGCTGATAAATAAATTATATTTCAATATTTTAGATTCAAAGTGTAAAACATACACAGTAGTCTTACACCTGCTGGGATGAAAACAGCTATCCCAAAACAAAATCCAAGCTGCTCAGAACAAGACCAACTGAGCTCAGAACCAAATCAAAAATAGGCTCAAGTTTATTGTTAAGCCTTTGTAGATTTATCAATTTTTTATGTGTTTTTGAGTCAGGAAATTTTTTAGGGTGATATGGGTACATTTATCCTCGTATGTTTGAAAATAGTGTGCTCGAAAAAGTAAATTGTAACCACCAGCTATTATTTCCCTGGAGGTTTATACTAATCAACTCCATTTTTTAAAGATTTCGGGTTCGATTAGCAAGAAGTGCTCCAGATAAAATATTTTTTCGGATAAGAAATATTATTAAATATAAGGCAAGTGCTCAAGAGTAGCTGTTATTAGTTACCCCGAAAGATTTTTGGCGGGATTTTCTTAAAGCCAATTTAAATTTTATTTCAAACTTTTGTATCAAGACTATTGTGTTGAACTCGAAATTCAGGATTCTAGTCAGCTTAATTATGTTATCTATAAATTTTTATATGGGCTTAAATCTAAACCATAGTAAGTATTAGTTAATATTTGGTTATTATTAATTACTTAAGTGGATTGGGATTTCTAGTTAAGAATAAAAATTAAAGGTCTACAATAGAAAAGGCGAAATGGAGATGCTGCTCTTATAAGAGCATCAATCAATCAACTACTCCATTAATCGTGGGAAAGATTAAGCCGATAGATATAAATTTGTTTTTCGAGCTAGTGAGCATAACTGGATAAAGTTCAGTGGAAGTTCTTCTCCCGAATATATCCAACGAAACTGGATTTTTCTTTGTGGAAAAGCGATATAACTGATGTTCCCCCAATGTAAAAGCCTATATTTAACCACCAAATTAATTTTAAAGTGTAAGCTAAATCACTACACTCTTCTCTCCAGTTAAGCCACTCCTGGTGGCGATGCCAAGGCTGCGCGCAATCGCTTAATTGGAGTTTTGCGGCGAGCAAATGGTTTGAAGAACAAGATCTTAGCCATCATCAGGCACATATTCCTTTCTGTCGAAAGAAAAAGACGATATATTTCTAGAAAAATCGGCTTATGGGACAATAAATTATTGAGATATACCTCTGTTTTTAAAAGTGAAATGATAAAAAATGCAACACATCCTAATCTTATAAAGTTTAAATACACTACCGAGTCTTCCAATGCCATACTTTTCTTTATGACTCTTGCTTTGAACTTAGGAATATTGTGGTTTGGTATTTTAATTTGGTCGGCTATACCTTGTTTAACTAATGAGATCACCTGACTGGATCCTGGTGGTATTCTTCTTAATTTAGCTTCATCTTACCTTTCCGTAGAAATTTGGATATTATGCACTAGTAATGTATCATCGGTTGAGGCTACGTCGAGGTCTAGGGAGAGCTAAGGATCGGGATCGAGCGATCAGTGAAGCCCAATGCAGAAGCCTTGTCCATCCGCGGCAAGTGGCTGGAATGGATAGTTCGTGGGCTAAATCCACGGTTGGATTTAGTAGTGAATTATAAACTATACCATCCAATTATGTTTCACTATAAAGAATTAACTAGAAAAACCTCCACAAAAGGTACCGTAGTTGTCTACAATTTGAACTCAGTTGTCCTTAAATTTCTATCTACTCAAGGACGACATAATGCTGGTTCAGAATGCGCTTACCAAGAAAATAAATCCAGTCTGTGTTAGCTGGCTGTAGATGAAAAAATTAAGCACAATGAAGATTTCATAAAATTAAATATCACACATTCTCTCAAAAATTATCTAAAAGAAGGGCACCTGATAACGGTATAGAAAAATATTTAATCGTGTTTGTCAAAATGTGCTATCACAAATACATCGATAAATATTTTCGAAACTAGGATGTTGCCAAGTGAAAATTAATTAACACATCATTCCCTAATATGCCATAAATTATTCATTTTACATCCAAAAATTAGATTAAATAACAAAATTTTAAATCACATTATAATATGGTTTGACCTTGCTTATGTTGCAACTGAACCAATTAGAGTTCAGTATTTGATTGGGGAAGACAACAGTCCAATAGAAAGGACAATAATGAATAGAATAGGATGTAGTTTATTGTAGAATATTGTGATTAATATACTATGTGGGGAAAGCCACAAGGCCATAGGGGGTGGCATAGTGGTAGGTTCCATGTAAGGTTTGAAGCCAAGAAATAACTTGTACAGGGATCAGTGAGTCAAATTGACAGCACTCCTAATTAGGAGATAGTGCCCGTAATTTGATACTGCCATCAGATTGATCCATGTTGCTAGATATGTCCTGAGGCAACTCATCAAGCGCCCCCTGTGTATTATAAGATATGTTAGCAGGCAAGGAGGGAAACTCAGTTGCAACACCCCCCTTGCCCCCTGCTCATTGTTAGACACCAAGATTGGAACCTGCAGAAGATCTGGGAAGGTCCGCACAAGCAGCCTTTGTGTGAGGATGGCGCAGCAGGGGCGCAAGCAATTGTGGTGGAGGGTTTTGGTGTTTTCATGGGCGTCTTCAAGTTGATAGGTGTGGTTGTCATAGACTGCGGCCATTTTCAAAGGGTCCCAAGTGATTAGGTTCTAGTTTGGCATAATTGGGGTTGAGGGCATAGACAGGGTCATCTACAGTGTATCTGGCCTTGAGGTGTCTTGTCCCTCTCTCAATTTGCTTGTATTTAATGTCTTGGGCCTTGGTGCGCTACTGACTCAGGGAAGGGGTAGGCAACAAGGGGGGTTTTGCGGGAACCCTAGATTGTAATTTCCCCTGTTCTACTCATGCCAAACCATTGTAAGTCCCAAATGACAAGGTGCTGGGGATGAACTTGGTGCCTCTATTGATCCTTGCACACAAGATGAGTAATGCATTAGGCAGATGTTCAGTACACACGGTATTTGGATGCTCTTGTGAGAGCTCGGCAATTGATTGGACTAGGGAATCATGCAAGCACTCTATGTGCCTGTTGGCTTGAGGATGATATGGTGTTTTGATTAATTTTTGGAGGGAGTTCTTGGCACAGTATGCCTTCATGACATGCCCTACAAGTTCAGGTCCACCATCATAATAAGGCGCTTGGGACGTCCAAAGTGGGCCACTATTTCCATTCCAATAAAGCAGGTAATGGTGATGGCAACTTTGGTTAGTGGCTGCCCAGGCTACTGGTCAGCGTGTGAAGTAGTCTATGGCTGTAATGATGTATTTCTTGCCAAGCCTGTCTTTGGGAAGAGCCCTCATAATGTTGAGAGCCCACTGTTTGAAGGGTTTCATGGCTTTGACAGGTAGGACCAACTTGGGTGAAGCAGGTTTGGACATGTTTTTCTCTCACAGCACACATGTTCCAAGGAGGTCCAGGATGTCCTGGTACATACAGGGCCACCAAACTTTTTGCTTCATGATTTTGAAGAGGTTACACCCTCTGTTGTGGCCTAGGGTGCAGTGGTAATGTAGTATGATATCCCCTCTTTGTATGATATGAATGTAAGGTGTCTTTTCACCTGTCTCTTCCTGGTAGAAGACGTTACCAGCATCAGTGGTGAACTGGATCTTGTTGTTCTTCAGCTTGAAAATAGTCACAGAATTGAGGCCTTTGTAACAAGTGGCTTTGGGACACAGGTAGAGCATGGGCAAGTCTGGGTCCAAGCCATCATCTCCCGTGATGAATGCTATATATAGTCTGGAGAGGGTGTTAACTGTGACAAGTTCCTTTCCAGGTTTGTATTCAATGCATAACTGATAGGGGGACAGGCGCTTGATCCAGCCTGCTTGATGTTGTGTTAAGTGTGACTGAGTGTTGAAGTACTAAAGCAATTTATGATCTATCAGGACTCAGGGTGGAAAGGTGGTGCCCTTCAGGTAACAGCGCCATTTCTTGACGCAATGCACAATTGCTGCTAACTTCTTGTCATGTATGGGGTAGCGCTGCTATGAGTTGGTAAGCTTCCTAGATTTGTAGGCCACAAAAAGAAAGACTTCATCCTCTGTTTTCACCCTCAGCACGCTAACTATGGCTCTGTCAGAGGCATCAGTCATGAGTTTTTACTGGCTGTTCCAATTGGGGAACTTCAGTACAGGTGCAGTTGTGAGCTTCTGCTTCAACTTCTCAAAGGCTTGATCTCTGGAAGGTGTCCAGTGGAAGCACTGTTTTTGTGTTTAAGAGCTCAGTGAGGGGTTCAATTAGTTCTCCGCAGTTGGGGATGAACTTTTTCACATAGGCAACCATGCTCAAGAATGTACGCACCTGACCCACGTTGATAGGGGTAGCATGCCTGTGCTTGGCTTAATCTTGGTAGGATTGGGCTTTATCCCTTGGGAAGAGATGGTATGCTAAAGTAACAGGAGCTCTGACCAGAGGAACTCACATTTGGAGGGCTTGGCTTCTAACTGGTGTTTACAAAGGGTGTCAAGGACAGAACACAGATGTTGGAGATGTGTGGTTTGATCTTGACTGAAGACAATAATGTCATCAAGGTACACAGCAACACACTTCCCAATCAATTCTTCAAATGCTTTGTTCATTAACATGGCAAAGATGGAAGGAGCATTGGTCATTCCAAAGTTCAGGACCCAGCACTCAAACAACCTGTAGCATGTACGGAAGGCAGTTTTTGCCTCATTCCCTGGTGCAATGCGGACCTGGTTGTATCCCACAGTGAGATTGCTCTTGCTAAAGACCTTTGCACCCGCAAGCATATCAAACAGGTTGTCAATCAACAACAGGGGGTATTTATTTTTAAAAGTCACCTCATTTAAGGCGCGGTAGTCTGTGACTATGAAAAGAGACCTGTCCTTCTTGGCTATGAAGAAAACAGCAGCCCGTATGGCAAGAGCAAGAGGCAGATGAAGCCCTTATTGAGTGCGTCTACAAGGTGCTGGTGGAGGGTCTCATCTTCTTTGGTGTTAAGATATAGAGAAACGTGCCTTGTGAAGCAACCCTTGCAGTTGTACAGAATGTTGGATCTCTTGGAGAGGGGTAGTTGATCCAGTGTTTCACTGAAAACATCCTTATCCTCCTTGAGGAGCGCAACAAGCTCTGGTGGAGACAGAGTGGTCAAGGGGAGGGCCACAGGTAGTTCTGCTCAGATAACTTTAACTGAGCATTAATTGAAGTCTAGTTTCCCCCTTGAAAACATATGAGCCTGTTTCTGTTATTCTGACAAACATAGTATTGTGAAGCAACTTGTTCATTTTTACAGGATGTATCTGAAAATCCACCCCATTTCTATTGAGGGTAATTACAGATGTATCCCAGTCAATGTAGGGACAGTTGCAACAAAACCAGTCAAGGCCAGCAATGACATTGTGGCTGAGCCCTGAAATGATTGGCCCAGAGAGCTTAGCCTGGATGTTCCCTATCCTCACAGAGAAGGGTACCGTCTCATGGGCAATTACTACTCTACAGGAGTCAGCCACTTGTACTGCCTTGAACCTGATTGGTACTCAGTCTAGTTATTGAGAGTTGGCAAACACCTGGTCAACTATAGTGTGGTTGGCCCCAGTATCTACAAATAGTTTGTGGGTATTCCCACAGAAACAGAAGGGATAGGCCAAGCAAGTTATGTTATTTGAAGAGTGGCTTGCTTGGAGTACAGGGTTGTTGCTGAGGACCTGAAATGCATTGAGGGTTTCAACTTTGTGCACATTGTAATCACATGGATTCTTTACAAGGAGGGATTGAGAGTGAGGGTCAAGTGGGGTTGTAGAACCTCTTGTAACTACAACCTCCAGGCTTTTCCCTGGTCCTCAATGTGTGCTAACTATAGTTCTTCCTTGCAGGGACACTTAACCCCATTTTCCTGCTGGCAGGGCTGGCAGTAGCCTACTTGATTCTGGGCACTGCCAGGTGCAGAACAAGGTTAGGGTGGTGAATCATTGGATCTGAGATAGCCCATTAAAGCCTGGTTATTGGCCTTCATAATGGCCTTGTAGCAGTTGTCAATGGAGGTGCAGCAACCTACAGAAACCCACTTGCAGATATGGGGTTAAAGCCCATTAATTATCAAGGTAAGGAGCATGGTGTTCCCATCAGTCACAGCTTCTGGGGCAGTGGCAAGAGCTTGCTCCAGGCGGCAAGATATTCAGGAACAGAACCAGTATGTTTAATGGCCATGAGGGGAGTTCCCACCACAATGGGTGAAAATGTTTCACTGTAGCAGGAATTGCGGCATCCCTGAACAGCACCCAGGTAATCTATATTTCTTGACTGGCCCAGTTGGTGAACCAGACTGCAGCAGGCTCTGTAAGGCAGCCTGAAGCAGTGGCAACCCACATAGGATCAGATACTTGACAGATATGGAGGCGGGCTTTGGTAGAGTGGAGCCAACTGACAACATCAGCTCCTTCAACGCTTCCCGCAAAGGATTTAAGCTGGAGGTTGAGCATGCATTGAGAAAGATCCAACTGGTGCAGGGTGACATTTTCATTGCACTGCCTAAAGTGGAATCAATTTTACACACTTGTAAGTACTAGTTAGTCTTGATAGATGCCGTACCTTTCAGGAATGTCCCCCTCAGGGATTGGCAGGAAGGTTTCTTGATGGGGAGTAGTCATACAGCCCGTACTCTGTCCTTTCTTGGGGGAATTTTTCTTTAGGTAGGCTGTGAACCTACCGCTGCTACCACTGTTGTAACTGAACCAATGAGGATTCAGTATTTGATTTGGGAAAGACAACAGTCCAATATAAAGGACAAGAATGAATTGAATAAGATGTTATTTATTATAGAATATTGTGATTAATATACTATATGGGGAAAGTCACTGGGCCACAAGGGGGTGACATGTTCTATGTAAGGTTTGAAGCCAAGGAATAACTTGTACGGGGATCAGCAGGTCAAATTGGTAGTGCTCCTAATTAGGAAAAAAATGCCTGCATTTTAAAATTAGCATCAGATTGATCCATGTTGTTAGACACTTCAAGGGGAAACTCATTGAGCACCCCCTGTGTACTGTAAGATACGTTGGCAGGCAAGTATAGAAACTTGGTTGCAACACTATTTGTTCACAACTGCCTTTCAAAGTATGGGCCCTAGATATTGTAGGACCCATGCCAGGAAAGGACAACAAAAATAAATAAATCATCACTGCTATTAACTTTGCCACTTGCTGGCCAGTAGCACAAGCAGTAAGATCTCACACAGGCAATGATGTGCAGCGGTTCATAGGAAAAGAAATCATCATTAAGATTGGAAAGCCAGAACTCTTGATAATTGACAGGGGCAAAGAATTGACATCTGAAGATACCAACATTTATCTCACTAAAAAAAGTGTCCAGCACACAGTGATAACATCTTACCATCCTCAGGCCAATGGTTGCATGAAGCAGCTGAATGGCAGCCTACTACTGTTCCTGGTCAAGCTCAATTCCAGGAGACCTGAGGACTGGTGTAAGCAGCTACCAACTGCATTGCTTGTATGCCAGACCGCATGAACAGATCTACTGGGGAAACCCCCTTTGAGTTAGTTTATGGCATACAACCCAATATAATCCAAGTGCTATCAGGACACAAGCAGGAAATTCTAAGTCAAGTCCCCCCTCGCTCAGATCCTCAAGTAATAGAGGCCAACAGCAAACAAGCAGCCAAGGAAAAGGAACACTTACAAAAACCTTCATACCCATCTGCAATAGACATGAAGTCAGTGACAAAGTCTGGGTAATGAATACCAACAAGAGTAAATTACAGCCAGAAAAAGTGGGCCCTGACATCATACTAAAGGTAAACAAAAATAACACTTACCTTGTGCAAGGGCTTGGAAAACACAAGCAATATAAAGTGTAAATTTACACCTCCCCCCTTATGCCTCCACTTCAACTCCTGCCAAATGCTTGGGAATTTCTACCCAAATTATGTTTGAATATTTATCTAAAAAGTTGCTGAAAAAGCCCAAGAAAGGCCATCAATTTAATATTCTAGAATTATTCTGAAGATGCCCCCACCTAACCCACCCAAGAGACACCTCTGGTTAAATATCATGTGCAAGAGAGGCCAGGAGCAGTGGTAATTGCATCCAAAGCATATTCCTGAAGCTAGTTGAGTCAGTTTTTTGTTTTGATTCTCTCCATTCAAACCTTGTCAAGATTTTCCCGCCTTGAGAAATGCACTCATATCAGCTCATATCATTGGTCAATTAGTTTGCTGACATTTGATCTCTCACCCCAATTCCCTCCCCCCTTAAATGAATGCAAGAGTTGTAAAAGATCTTGCTTCATCATTCTCTACTCTAATAAAGTTTGAAATTTTTTAGTGAAATCCGGCCATTTGGTTTTTTCTGTTACTGTTGGTGTTCAGATGATTCCTTTCCCCCTTTGGCCTCCCAGAAATTTTTGGTGACAATTTTTTTGGTTGTTGCTGAAACTGCAATTTTTATTGTGGTTGAGATTATGGTTATATTTCCTCATAACCTGCTCCCCAATTCTCACATATGGTCCTCCACCACAACTGCTTAAGGCCCTGCAAAGCGAGACAAAAGCAATGTGAGACTGTTCTACCTGCCACCAAACAACAGCTGGTGCAATACAGCGCCAGACCCCCAAAAATCTCCTTGATGACCTGCCCCCAGAGGAGGCCAACCTTCAGTTTGGGGGTGTCAAAACAGCAGGCTTGACCTGCCAGCAAGGTTCTGAGTAAACAGGTTTGTGACCTGCCCCCCAATTATCCAGCCACTCTAAGCCAAAATAGGAATTTGACTCAAATTTCCAAATCCAACAACATGAAAAAATAATGATCTCTTACGTTGGATACCTTTTTTTGGCACTTGACTCCTTAACAGGATCAGGCCACCTCCTTCACCATCCCAGTGTATGATTAACAATAGCATGTTCCTACTATCCTGGATTCATAATGACTATATAATCATTATCCCTCAATAAAGATTATTATCCAGTTTCTAAACGTTTTTCCCTTGTAACTCTGCTATAACAGCACAGTCACAACAACATTCATTCAAGAAATTATATTTTCTCTTCACCATATACTGCCAAGTTGAGATGCTGTACCCTAGGCTCTATCAATACAAAATATTGATACTATGCTTTGTTATAAAAAAATAGGAAATACCTATAGTAGAAATATATATGGTACCTTAAACCCTGCTACTGGTGACCAAGAATACTGGAAACTATCAAAAAAGTCATTAACCAATTTGAAGCATGTGAGAAATATTCCTGCTCTAAGACAATACCAAGTCTGTAATCCCTGTTTATATTGTCATTAATGACAATTCTCTATCCCCTATGGCTCAAGATGCAGAAAAGTAAACAAAACCTGGTTGACTTGGTCTGTGGGTCTTATGTTGTGCTTTTGGCTTAATCCCTCTTTTAACTAATAAAATATTCTGTCTAATGATGAGAATTACTCCTATCATCCTGTTGAAGGACATTGATAAGATAATTAAGAGCCACTAATTTAATGCTGAGGTGGCATCTTTAAGAATTGACCAGTGTCGTGTTTATAGCAGTATAGGGTGCTATTTTCTACAAACAGTTAGTCAGGATCATAACTATTAATACTATACCTCTATATGGTATAGTGACAGCCTTTGGTAGTACAGAAGAATATAAGGATAAAATGACAAAACTAGTATTTATAATGATAGTGCTGCAATTATATAGTAGGAGGCGGGGGAATTTCAACCAGGGAAATGGTGGCACAGGCAGAAGGACTTTATAAAGGAGGGGAGTGGAGAGATACAGTAGAAAGAGCTGCGCAAGAGAATGACCACTTCCTGTGCCTTGCCTAATGAAGACAATTGGCAATAACTATTTTGTCCTATTTTTAACCTTGGAAGTAGAGCCTGCACCTGATGCAAATTCAAAAGGCGCTTTAAAGCCCCGTTTTAAAGGCGTCTTTATAGTGGTTAACCCTGATTAAACTAGATTGAACTAAAGCAATTGTGCAATTGTTTTGTTCCTTGATCCTTAAGTAGACAACTAAATGTCTAGTCCATTCAGGATCTGCAACATTTCCCTCCACTGGATTAGACAACAGGGTTAAAAATGGCTTGGTGCACAAGATGGCGGCTATGGTGAACAGTCACTCTAGAAGAGTTCCAAGAAGAGCCTTGAAGAAGGTGCAAGTGGTAATTCCAAATAGACGCAAGCATACCAGGCCAGTGGAGATGGGGAGGGCAACAGAGAAGCAAGTAGTCCTGTATGATGTGGACGGCAGCTATCTGGACTTGGAAGTTCAGCTAGATCATCTACTGGTGCCTCAGCTGGTCTTAGTGGGGACAGACCCATTATTTGCTATGTTGTTCCTAGCTTTGAGCAAGCCCAGGGAGGTGACAGGAACTGGGTTATAAAAGGGTAACAGTATCCATTAGCTGTTCTTCATGCAAGCAGCAAAAGAATACTTGGAGGCTCAGTTGGAGGGTTTCCAATTTGAGGGCCAAGTGCTCTCAGTCTTGCAAAAGATGACAATATCCAGCATAGTGAAGTACGTTCTTTGTGCTTGGGCAACACCTGGGGTTACAGAGACTAAACCAGTCCATTGGAAAACCTCAGACAACTTTGAGCAGCGTCTTTGGCAAGTGTTCCAGGAAGTGTTGAAGCCGTACACGGTAGAGGGCACTGCCCATCTGATACCAATGGTGATGGCTGGCAACCTTGTTCTTTGGGGGGGGGCAACCACTGTGATACCAAGCGTGAGGAGAACATGGGGTCTTCCTTGAGTGGGCCTTGTCTGTTTTCTACAGGGTGGGTGGCCAGTTCCCTGTAGAGTATGCCCTTTGTGAGAGTATCCTGTGGGACTGTATCTTCTTGGGGGTCGCCTTTCCTGTGGACATTGGAGTAAATTGTGTGTCTTGCTTGGTGGGGTTTGTTGCCCAATCCTTGGTCATTGACTTTGTGAATCCATAGGTAACTAATTGTATTTTCTGTCTCCCATTCAGGTGGTAGAACAGGTGGTGCAGTATTAGAAGAGTCTTGTCAGTCTCTAATAAACACTTTGTTCTTTCATTCTTATTCCTCATACTTTGGTGCATCACTATTGCAAACAGGACAGCAACAAATGGAATTTTTTAATTAGGCTTTTGTTTTTTTTGAGTTGTTGTCCTCATTGGAGCTTACTCTTAGTCACTAGGAGCAGCACACATACTGAGTGTGTACTCTAGTGATCAATTTCCCAGAATGGGGCTAATTAAGGGTATAGAAGTTGGGCCAGTCTTCTGGATAACTTGAACTGGGCCTTGCCAAAGGGAAGCAATTTTGGATTCACACCCATACACTCTATTGCTAAAGAAGTAAACCAAGTCTCCTACTAGGTAGGTGGGTACAGCGGGGCATTTAGATGCAGCTCATTCTAGGTCCTGCAACTTATGGTTTAGGTTTATATTGTAGGCCTCTGATTGCAAGAAAATAAGGGTTTGAACAAGCTTGTTGAGTTATGCCTCTGGGGACACAGCCAGGCTAGTATTTACCAAGGAATATAGTAAAAGGGGAAGTCCTAGTTGCCGGCCATAGAGCAGTTGGAAGGGTGGCTTGCCAGTGGCACAATGATACCCAATGTTATATGCAAAGGTGGCTTCAGGCAGGAAGGTATCCCATTCGGTCTCATGTTGGTGACTGAGCTTCTGGAGTATATAGACCAGGATCCCATTTGTGTGCTCTACCATGCCATTTGTCTGTGGGTGATAAGGGGTGGATAGTGGCCCACAAATTCCCATCAGTTGATTGAGGCGGGGGATGATATAACTGGTGAAATTGGTATCATTGTCCATCAGAAGAATCTGGGGGCAACCATGTTTGTATATGATATTATCCAGGATGAACATGGCTGTCGCCAGTGCAGATTGGTTGGGAATTGCCTTGGCCTCTACCCATTTAGTCAGATGATCAACACCCACAATTATGAACTTGTTGCAACTGTTGATAACTGGCAAGGGCCTCACTACATCAATGACTACAGTGTGGAAGGCAAACCCAGGGCGTAAAAGTCTGTGTTGAAACTTGGAAAACTTAGGTCTCTCAATGTTGCAGTCATTAAAGGTGGCTAGCGTCTCTAATACATCAGTGTACATTCCTTCCCAGAAGCAATGCTGCTGTAGTAGGGCTAACGTCTCCTGTATACCACCATGACTAGTAGTCTTGTGAGCGGCCACTACTGAGTCCATGCCTAGGGATGGGCTAATATAAGGTAGCCAAGAGTCTACAGAAAGCTTCAGGAGTTGCCCCTTAGAGACCTTGGTATCAACAGCTAACTTCTTGAGAGCCCTCTATATCTCTACCAGCTTCTCTCCCCACAAAGAAGGATCCTTCATAAGCTTGTCATAGAGAGTTTCAGCCATGGGGGATACTAAGGTAACAGTAGGAAGACGGGAGAGACAGTCAGAATTATGGTGGGCTGCTCTGGCTTGATGGACAATTTTGTAGTCATAGGCCTGAAGTTTAATGGCCCAACACACTAGACGCCTTTTGGGATCCTTGAGGGTCTTTAGCTATTGCAGGGAGGCATGGTCTGTTACAACTGTGAAATGTACCCCATGGAGATACACTCTTAATTGTTGATAGGAGTATATCACAGCCAGATACTTGCGTTTGGTGACAGTGTAGTTCCTCTCATGAACATTAAGCATACACAATCAGTATTCAACAGGATTCTTGAGTCTTTCAGAGTCCAGTTGGGAGAGAACACCCCCAATTGCAGTCATGATAGCATCTGTATGAACCACAAACGGCTTGGAAAAGTCAGGGTAGGCTAGTACAGGGGCGGCATTCAATGTTTCCTTGAGAGTGTTGAATGCAGATTGGAACGCTGGGCTCTAGAAGAATTTCATATAAGCTCAGAGAAGCTGAAAAAGGGGCTTACCCAGTGATGCAAAGTTGGGGATGAAGCAGTGGTAGTACACAATCATCCCCAGGAAGACTTACACGTCACATTTATTGGCTGGACTCTGCATTTTTCAATAGCTTCTATCTTCAGAGGTACGTGCCAGAGTCTATCTTGACTAAAAATGAATCCCAAGAACTCAAGATGCTTGTTGAAGAAGTTGCACTTGTGTGGCTTAAGCTTGAGATTAGCTGCAAGTAACCTCTGGAAGACTTCCTCCAAGTGCTGCAGATGATCATTAAAGGTCCAGGAGAACACATTAATGTCATCCAGGTAGACCAGAGCACTGGTGAGTTTGAGGTCATCCATCACCGCATCCATAGCCTGTTGGAAGGTAGCCAGAGCATTGAACAGACTTTGGGGCATCCTTGTGGGTTGGAATAGCCCTTGGTCAGTGATAATTGCAAATTTCTCTTGATTGGCGGGGGGGTAGGTCAATCTGTCAGTACCCACTGATAAGATCCATGGCACTGAAGAACTTGGCGCCTCACAGGCGGTCTAAGGTATTGTCAATACAAGGGAGGGGGTATGAATCCTTCTTGGTAACAGCATTCAGTTGTCGGTAGTCAATCACCACTTGGTTGCTGCCATCCTTCTTTTTGACAATCAAGAGAGGGGAAGCCCAAGGGCTTTTTCTGGGGACTAGTAATCCAGATCCCAATATTTTCTGGAGCTCCTTGTTGGCTATGGCATGATTGGCTTGACTACGCCATATAGGTCTGGAGCAGATAAGTGGACTGGCTTGGGTGTCAACATGGGGCAACATCAGCAGCCTTTCCCAGATCATAATCATCCTTGTAAAACACATCCTTATATTGGGCAAATAGTTACATGGCTTGATCCTTTTTCTCTTTAGAGAGGCCAGACAGGGACTCACAACTTATGACTTATAGCACTAGTGGTTGTTTGCAGGGTAGACCCAGCTCAGAGAAGTCTGTTAAGGGGGCAGTCTCCTGCGGGTTGTCATGCTCCTTTAGCTGTATATAAGCCAGAAGCTGGTTTTTGGAGACAACCATTTCTTCATGACTCATGTTATCCAAGAGTATGAGTACTTTCTTCTTGCTTGGCATGATGATACCTGGTGCAACCCATGGTTCTAGTCTGGAGGCATTAGGGATGTCAAAGATTCCTCCATGAGTTGCAGCCAGTAGAGCCAGCAAAAATTCTGTATTGTGGATCACCTGAGAGCCAAGTGGGATAGTCACATTACAGGAAGCGTAGACTGAGATTCCTTTGGCCTCCCCAACCAAGAGAGGTAGCGCCTTGACCTTCTTACTATGCAGTGTATAGACAACTGGCAGATCTCCATTTATGTACTCTAGGTTGATGTAGTACAGACAACGTAGGGGCAGATCAGAAGGGCGGTTGCTATGGTAGAAAATGGGTATAGAGTGGCCCAAAATCCCAAATGTGTGGTCTCCATGGTTAGTCACAGTGCCATACTGAACCATGAAGCTAGTCCTAATAAGAATTTCATAGCTGTTGTTTTCCAGAACTATAGCAGGAGCAGTGACCATTAGCTTTCCAAAGCAAAGAGGAAGATAAGAGTAGTCTGCTTTTGCTCTAGTAATCAGTGGCCCAGTAGTACCAAACTCTTCATGGTAGGCCAAGTCTGGTGCCAGCTTAAGCTTCTTAACCAGCTGTGAGGATATAATGTTCCCAGGGGCACCAGTATTCAGTATGGCCTGGACATGAGTCTTGTTCACTACCAGATTGATATAGGTGCAATCCTGGCAATCCTCTCTTATCTCCACAATCTTTTAGACCTAGTGTACGCTTAGTCCTTTGAACTTCTCCAGGAAGGTAGCCATGGCAGCTCCTACAGCTGGGCTTGCTTCCTTGAGTGATTCTATTGGTGCCAAGACGTTTACTATACAGAACAGCTTGGCCAGTTGTTCAGTGCTGTCCTCCTCATGGGTGACTTCAACACCTGGTTGAGTAAGTTGTTTGACATAGTGTAAGGATACTGTTCTCTAAGCTATTTGGGGGATAACCACTTCAGGGCGCAGTGTAGTCTGATGAGCTTGAGTGTTAACAGTGAGAACTCAATGTAGGAGGTCCTCTTGAACTCCTTCAGATTCAGCATCCTTTTTTATTGATTGGGAGTCAAAGTCAATCAGAGAGGGTTCATCCTTAGGGTTTGCCTCAGAGGATGATAAAGCAGCAGGCCTCTGAGCAGGTTTGTTGAGGGCAGCAGTATGGGGGAAATGAGGGTGTCAAAATTATAAAGGCAGCCAAGGATTTCTCCCTGTCCTGGCTGCTTAGTAGTTTTTGACTGTTCCTCATTGTCCTCCTCAATATCAGCATCCTTGGGGTAGTATTCCTCAGCGTCCTCCATGCCTACATGTTGGACCTTTTATGCGGAGTTCTTACATTCCTGAGAGAAGTGGCCAGTCATACCGCATTTGAAGCAAGTACAGGGAGTGTTGTTGGCTGGAGTGGGCCCAACCTTGTTGGAAGGCTTTGGAATATTCACAGACATGCGGGGTCTATACTCAGCTTGCTGGTGGGGACAGCCTTTGGGGAGAGAGACCTCAAACTCTTCCTTTTAGATACATAGGAGGCAAATAAGGTCTGGCACAGTGTGAGCATTGTAAATACCTGACTTAAAATCCAGAGATAGCTCCTGGTTAACCTGTACAGCATTGAGGAGTTCTGACTGCATGTCAATAAACTGCACAGCGCTCATGGAAAACAGGGTTTGAGCTTCAAGGTAGAACCTAGAAGTGAAGTCTTCTAGGGTTTCCCCCACATTTATCTTGGTGTCAGCAAAGTCCATCTTGCAACCAAGATGTGCTTCTTGGCTACCAAATTCTTCCGTCAAGGCCCTGGAGACATTGGCAAAAGTCCAGCCATTCTCAGGGAGGCGCAGCAAGATAATGGTTTAAGTCTAAGCATCTAGACAGTTGATGATTGTGAAGTCCTTCATGACATTTTCAGAGCCATACATGGAGTTCTGGTATAGGCATAAGAACATGACCACATTACTCTTGCAGTCAAACTTAGATAAGTTGACAGGCTTGAAGTTGTTGGATCCATGTTGGAGGGGAGTAGGCGTGATTCTCCCTGGGGAGCAGGTGAGATGGGAACAGCTGAGGGTAGAGGCAGCAAACCTAGCCTCAGAGGCATGCTGACAATTTTCCTCTTGTTGCGCCTCACGTTCATCTTCTCTGTCCTGAGCAGCCCCCAAAGCTTCAGGGGTGGCCAAGACGTCATAATCAGACTCCAACACTGACACCAATACTTGTACAGTGTTGGGGGCCAACCAAGGGTGGTCATAATTGCTTCTGTAGCTATGATAGAACTTGGGGCTGGTAAAAATTCATGAACTGTGAAGACTCTTGGAGTGGAGGGACATAGCCTTTAAGTTGATGAACATAATTTTGATGTCCACCCTATTCAATTTGCTCTGGAAGGCGTCTAGAAGCAGCCTCTGCTTGTCCAGTTTATCTTGATAGACCTTGTTCTCTTGGTGGGTGATATCCAAGTCGTCTTCCAGGGAAGTAATGCGCTTCTCATGGGTGGCAATCTCAGCTTGGAGAAAGGCTATCACCTCCTTGTCCTTCCTAGCTTGGGTCTGGATATCAGCTCTATCATGTGATTGTCAAAGTTTGAGACAATCCTGGAGCTCTAATACTGTGTGATATTCATTGAAAAGAAAAGCAAGATCAGTGCTTTGTTGGACCAGTTCTTCCTGCATCTTCTTGTAGTGATCAAAGAGTTCAAGGGAGTCACAGCCAAGAAGGTGGCTGGAGGGGGAGTTGTCTGTAGCAGTAGACGTGGGAGTAAACAAGGGGATGATGGCAAGGCAATGGGCTAGGACTTCCACCTCATGATTCAGGCTTTGAACCATGGGACCAGTCTCAAGCACGTGGTTTGTAACCACACTAATCCAATTGGAATCTACAATCTGATGAGTGAGGGTTTGTACCACATGTGCTGGAACTAGCTTTGCTATTTCACTCTCAATGGCGTCCACCCAGTGCAGCATGGTATTCTGGGTGTTGGTAACTTCAGCAAGGTACTGTAAACAGTGGTAAAAGTGTTTCCAAGCTCAGAGTAAAGGACATGGAGGAACATCTGTTGGTTGGATACCAGTATCCCCTGATCATGCACTAGACTTTGGATGCAACCCAGGTGCATGTGGTTGCATCATACAGCAGGATGGTTGAACTGTTGTAAATATTCCTTGATATGTTTGGCGCTGCAGAGGTCATAACAGAGTTGGTCAGGGTTGACCTGGGAGAGGTTCTGGAAACAAACCAAGGAGTTTTTGGTAGAAGTTTTCTGAAGAGAAGGATGCTCAGAGCAAGCACCATTGCCAGCAGCACCAGATTCCATGACATGGATGGCACTAAAGATGGCATCCTCATATGGATAAGAGTTGGCGTCCATTTCCAAGGGGGCAGGGGCTTGCAAGATCAGTGGTTGACCAAAAACAATTGCTTGGGGAAGTTGGTGTTCCAGCATGAAATGACTGAGGGGGGGCAGGCCATAGGGAGCACCTGCTCTTTCCCCAGCATGGGCATTGGCAGCAGTGAAGGCTGGTGCCTGGTGATAGGGGGAAGCAGTGGCAGAAAATTCAGCCAAGGGCATTACTCCCTCCTCATTGAAGTAACCACGGGGGTGGGGGCTGTTGGTGTGGTAAGACATGAGCGCCAATGTTGTATTTGTAGCAGTATAGAGTGCTATTTTCTAAAAACAGTTAGTCATAACCTAACTCTTAATACTATACCTGTAGATGGTATAGTGACAGCCTTTGATAGGACAGAAGAATATAAGGATATAATGACAAAACTAGTATTTATCATGATAGTACTGCAATTATATAGTAGGAGGCAGGGGAATTTCAACCAGGGAAATGGTGGCACAGGCAGAAGGGCTTTACAAAGGAGGGGAGTGGAGAGGTACAGTAGAAAGAGCTGCGCAAGAGAATGACCACTTCCTGTGCCTTGCCTAATGGAGGCAATTGGCAATAACTATGTTGTACTATTTTTAACCTTGGAAGTAGAGCCTGCACCTGATGCACATTCAAAAGGCGCTTTGAATACCCGTTTTAAAGGTGTTCTTAATGTGGTTAACCCTGATTAACTAGATTGAACTAAAGCAATTGCACAATTGTTTTGTTGCCAGATCCCTAAGTGGACAACTTAATGTCTAATTCATTCAGGATCTGCAACAACCAGTCAATGATCTCCTCAGGAGGGGCATCTAATTCTAAAAATATATTAAACTGCCACCTACTGCTGAGAAGAATATCAGCAACCAAACTTCTTTTGATAATAGTGTTTAAGAAAAAGTGTCACACTGCCCATTTTGTTGATCCATCTAATGAGCAGCTGTCCTGCTCTAGCGTAATTTTGCTGCACCAGCCTTAGGACATCCTGTTGGCCCAGCCCCCATATACCAACCTTTCAATCCCCAACCTCTTGAAGAAAAATCTGGTGATGAAGGACTATATGAGCTGATAATCCCAGCACCATGATTAATTGCCATTCTTAAATAAAGGTGTGTTATATACCATTGTTTCACAATTGCTATCAAAATTTATTATTTTTATCTGCAATCTAAATCCCTTCTCTTCTGGACCGCCAGCCCCTCTGCCTATAGTTTTCTGTACCCCCAAGTACTGTATTGGCCTGTTCATTTTACATAGTATCTTCTGAAGCCTGAGCTCAAATATTATACATCCAAGAATATGTTTTTATCCAATACCTTGTCTCACAATAAAGAGGATTGGGATTTCTTGTCCAGGAAATGGTGGCAATTACAAAAGAGCTTGGGGATTAAAACTACAGCAGCCAATCTGATAAAATAATTGTGTAAAGCTATGTATATGGGAACAGAAGTAGACTGTTGCAGCAACCCTATTCAACAATAAGCGCTGCCACATCATCTTAGAAAAGCTCAAGGCGTTGGGGTAGCAACCGGAAACTATTTTGGGTAGCAAAGCTGTTCCAGCATTATTCTAAGCCCACTGCACCAGACAACTAAATTTCCAGGTACCACTACAGCCTTGAATCAAGTGCTGAAGCAGTGCCAGGGTAAAATCCTGGAATTGAATCCCTCAGATTAGCTGTCTTTCTAAACACTAAATTCAAAGTATTACCAGGGTAGAAAGAAATGGTCCCAAACAATCACATCCCACGCAGCAAGGGCCACAGGTGCTTGGTGAAGAGTATTAAACCCTATTAGTTGATAAGCATTAATTTCCAAGCCTGGGTTATTGGTTACCCAAAGAATGGGCGTGCTAGAAGGTCCAATAAGACATTTCTAGTAGCCCAGAAAGCAACCCTTTATAGGGTATAAGAAGGATCACTTGTGGGTGGGAAACTGCTTCACACAGTGATTGGGTGTGTTGAGGTGCAAATCCTTGGAATACATTCTGTTGAGTGGCGCATACTCAATAACTTACTTTGTGGGTAAAACAAAAGCTCAAAGAAGAACCGCACAATTACAATAAAATCATCTTCTAATTTGCAAGTGCTTCTGCATGATTGGGAACCACACTTTTAAAGTAACTAGGAAATACATTCTTCCTACTCTTCTGATGCGGTACAGCAGGTCTCAAAGCTATGGTCATGAGAAAAAAAGACTCATCTGTCAGCAAGAATATCTAAGACAATAACAAAGATGACTCACCTGGGAGCAAAATCAGCTCAGATACCAACAGAACATTCTGGGAGCCAAATAACCAGTAATTGGTAGAAATCTATTGCTTTGATGTTGTTTGCATCTGAGTTGATCATGCTTTCATTGGAGTTATTTGTGCTTTCAGATGAGTTTTTTATTGCTTACCTGTATATATTTGATAAATACTGTACTGATCATATTCTCACATATAGCAGTATCTGAGCAAGTACCATGTGCCCTACATTAATGAATAAACAACTTGCTGTAATAATAAATATGCAACAAAGGGTTACCCAGGTTTAACTGTAAAGGTATATGACATGGTACAGAGCCCAGCTTGTCCAGTGAAAAATATAGTTTCCTTCCTGTCTACTAGAACATCAAAGACCTTCTCTCTACACCAAGGCCCAAGTACCTGTCTGCACCTTATCTTCCCACTTACATTACTAACAGGCTTATTGGAACAGTGTATATTATTATTTCTGGAGTGATTGATAAATTAATTCCTACTAATGACCCCTGTCTTAAGTGGGATGATCCCTTTTATTGCAACTAGTTTAGGGATGATGGTTTGGAGGCTATTGGGTTGAAAGTAGAATTAAACATCTACTTGCACTGACCACAATCAAGTGGCTGCCAGATTGATAATTGATGGGTATGATTAGGTTTCAACTAAGCTGCAATTATCTTGGGAGTTAATGGTCATTGATAGCTGTGGTGAAACTTATCACCAGTCAGTTGGTGAATTCTGATTGGTTATTGACTGCTTCTGTAACTGGGAGCTATTCCTAATTTTCTCTTTGACCCAAGGTCATTTTGGATTGCATGGATGAACCAACTATCTTCTAGATCAAAGGACACACCAACTTTAACCATAAAATATCAACTGATTCATTATAAGATGCACAGTTCTAACCAAATAGCTCCAGGTTTATTCCTCTGCCACCTCCTTGTGCTGTTGGGGCTGTTACTTATCTCCTCTCAGATTCCTGTGTCAATCAACTGCTGTCTATCAATCATTTTCCCCTTCCCTTTCCCTACATTGTGACCAAATTGCTTTGATTTGATCAGGTAAGTTGTAGTATTTAAGGTTGGCTTTCTCTTCTCTAAATAAATATATGTTATACCCCCTTCTTAAGCTACACCATTGAATTGTTCTTTGAGTGTATGATTTTAAGGATTTTAAAGGTTAGTCTCCTAAGAAAAACTATTGTGCCAATTAGACAGACTAAACACTCTCTACTTGAGTAGTTGCTTTTGAGTAATTGATGTGCGCCATTGCTCCGCCCTTTGACATCCTTGCCTTGTTGTTATAATCATTACTGTAAAGTAATTATCCAGAATCTGACTAGTGCAGTACTATTATCTATTGACCAACTGATAAGTTTAACTTATCCCTTTCCCCTTAATTCCTGTAGTCTATCACCAACCAACTACCTTCCATTCCTAATAAAGAGCATCACAGTAGCCCTGGGTAGTTAGGAAATATCTGGGCCATTGATTCTACTAGTTAAGGCTGTTTGCAATTCTAATTGCAATACTCTGAATTCAGTAATCTGCAGCAATTAGGTCAATAAATCAATCAATTAAGCATTCTAGGTCATCCTTGTTATTTCTCTCTGTCTGTACTGTTGTTTAAAAAGTTCTAGGTTTATAATTCACAGGGCCTTACAGTAGTTTTAAAATCTATGGCAACAACCAAAAATACCTCAGATTTAAGCAAAATGATTTCAGATTTAAACAAAATTCAAGTTGCGCAAGATTAAGGATTCAATTAATTCAAATATTTTTGGTTAATAAATGAAATTTTAAACAGAAAAACAAAACTTCACTAGCCCATTATAGAAAGTTATATCAAATATCAAGTGGTGTAGTTCAAACCTCAAACAAAATGAACAGACGCAACAAGTGAGATTGATGGATGCCATCCCGGATTATATTATAATCCAATCAGGATTCATATGAGGCACTAACAGAAGGACTAAAATGAAACAAAACTTGGGCAATCTAGAAGCAAGATTCCACAAGCACAAAACAAAATGAAGTCACACAAGATGTGTAGTATGAGCAGCCTAAAAAAGAAATATAACAGTTTAACAGCCAATCAACAGCTATCTAATTTAGGAACAGAGGCATTTTGTTCATTTTCATGGCTCCAGATTTGTATGAAATGGTTTTGAGAACCTTTCAAATATGGACTCAAGATTACAATAAAAATAAATCATTAAATTTTAAAATTTATACTTTTAGTGATTTTATCCTAGGTTTTGTTTCAAGATGGTTTTTACTAGCAACAACATTTTCAACAGCGCCAGCAGCCAAGCCAGCTTCAATGGAGGCAAGGCTCAGAATGTGAAGGCACCTTTTTACACCCAAGCCTTTGAGGCGGGTAATAAGGAAGCTGACCTGTACCTGACCCCCAACTCATATGGCGTTGACTTGTTTAATAGTCACTTTGCATCTAGCTCTGCCTCTGATCCCATACCCACCCCACACAAGCTGCCCATCACCCACCAATCAAGATGGCAACCTTGATTTGGAATAACTTCCTGCCACAGGCCAACCTGCCCCCAGCCAATCAGGCTTCAGCTCCCACAGCCCAGCGCCCCAAGCAACAAATCATCACTGCCTGAATTCTCCAGGAAATAATGGCACTGAACCTGCAGGGTCTGTCCTGGGAACAGATCACAACCCAATTGCAATTTACCTGAGCCACTGTAATGCAGGAGTTCAACAGCCTAATGAACAAGGAAAATCTGATCAGGACGGCCAGGAAGCCCAAGAAGGCCCCAAGTCACAAGTCACTGAGACATAGCCAATTATGCTTGATCTCCTGCAGCAGGACCCCAAGCTTCCCTTGACCCAGGTCTGCAAACAACTTGCACATCATGGCATTTGGGTTTCTGAGCGCATGGTGCAGCTCTTGATGCATGGAAAGGTGGCTTCAATATGGGTTCTTACCAATTTTGCCATCAACCAATGGGATGGTGCTGAGGATTCCCCGTATGACACCGCCATCAAATCAACCCTGGTCTGATGCCTGACTAGTCTATCAGATGATGTCATGTTTTTCTTGTGCTATAAGCTATCAATAGCTTTCAACAATTTTGGAGTACAAGGAAGAGCCGCCACCCAAAAAGGGAGGAAGAAGGTCAAGAAGGGGATGTTCATTGGTGTATTTCTGGCTGTTTCAGCCAAGGGTTTTGTCTACTATCAGAAAAACCAGATTTCACCAATGACTACAAGTACAGCCACTTCCTTGATGGATTATTCAACTCCTGGGATGGCTCAAATTCCAAGCACCATGTTTCCTTGAGCCACCAGATGGAGGGTAGCTCCACCGCCCTTGAGGCCATCCAGGGACGCAGGCACAAGGCCTCAGTCTGCCCTGCCGGTCACGCAGACATCCATCTGGCTGATTTTGTGTTCTTTAATATTAGAGAAACACTCCGGGAGCGCCACCCTCAAGCTTTCAATGACCTCTATCTTGGGGTCCTTGATCACAATTCTCTCTTTGGCCGCCAAATGGTGGCAAACTTGTTTTCCCAAATTGTCTTCCACATGAATATGGGCAACTAATCACAGAAGGACAAGCACCTCCCACCTTGGGCCACTGCCACCTACCAGCCCATCCAGCCAATGATGGACAAGGAATACAATGAGTGTTATATGGTGGCCACCATGCGAAATCCTCCTACCCCTACCCCCGCCACCACCACCACCACCACCCACCTTCCAGCTCCTCCCACCCAATCCCAGACCCCCCAAGCCAGCACTGCCTCTATGTCTTCTTTCCCGCGCTATTCTGCCTACTAGGCATCACTCTTCCCCGCCCCATTAAACCCCCTGTTGCCAAAGATTTTCTATTTATATTATCTTTATTTTGAATTTCAATTGTTCATGTTCTCTTTGTTTATAGTTGGTTTTATTTTTTATGTTCAGCTTATTTTTATAAAATCATATATTTACTATGTCATGTATCTAGATCCATAACACAGTTATTTTTGGTGCTTTGCACTGCCCCTTGTGATAATATTAACAACAATTTGGGTCATTATTTGTTAGATTAAGCCAAGGTGCCAGCTTAAGCATTTCAAAGCATTTTAACTTCTCTGGTATCATTTAAGTCATAAACTTATGTTTTTTAAACATTAATATAGTGCTTAGTTTACTGAAGAAAAATTTAAGAGTGTAAAATATACAAATAATAAAAATAAATCTTATTTTTATTAACTGTATTTTTTGCTAAACCCCTTTTTTCTATTTTAACAAGCCAAGAATCAAATATATGAGTTGTATGGGAGAGTAATAGCAGCCCCAAAGCCATAATTGCTATTACCCTATCTTTGGCTCATATAATTAATTTCTTAGTTATTTTTAGAAAAAAAAGTTGTTGTATTTAAAGGACTATTTGCCCTATGTGAAATATAAGTTTTTGTTATGTGTCCAACTTCATGAACATGTCCTACTAATCCTTTAGTAGTATCAGCTCTCTTTGTTTCTCTGTCATCTGTGCAGAACTTTGCACAATAATTTATTTTGGAGTACTCTTTAGCATCCTCAAATGTCAAAGGTGAAACATACAGCTCATCATCTTTCATTAAATATGAAAGATAACATAAAATGCTTTGACTTCAAGCCAGTTTTTTAGGCCTAGATTTTCTATCATAGATGTAAAAAAAGGTTTTTTGGGAAACATCTGAATTATTTACAAGCAACTAATATAAACCCTTTCTTTCTTCCTCTCTCTCAAAAACCATTTTGAGATCATTTATAATTTTATATAAATCTCATTTTCCTTTTGTTTAAATATTTTAGATAATACACCAAAATGACCATCAGCAATACTTTTGCCATGACATCAACAAATCTATTAAACTTAATTGTTCCTTTTATGATTTTAGGTACCTCTTTAAAAAGATAATATAAGAATTCATAAGATCTGAAATGATTACCATTATCAGTCCAAACTTTAATATTTTTAATATTCTTGAATCTATTATTTTTAAGCAGAATTATCAAACACTGACCTGAAAACAAAGAGTCATGAGATAAAATTTCAGATGAAAAGTCATGATACTCATATTTAATTTTCTCATTTTCTTTAAAAGCAATTGCAAATCCTAATAAAAAATAGGTATTTTCTCATAAAAACAATTATTTGTCTCTATAGGACCCCCACCTATTTTAAAGTTTTCTTTAGTCTATTACTTAAACACATGAATTATTATCAAGATTATTTATATCACTGATATATTCTTTATTTTGATTCTTATAAAACTTTTCATGTAGGTCAATAGATTCCAAATTTTCTTTAATATATTTAGGCAATGACAACTTCTTTATACTCAAATCCTTTTTCATCATTTCTAATGATTTTTTTAAGTTGCAAATGTTACACATATCAGTTTGCTTTTTGCTTTTAATTATATTATTAGGAATAAGCTTATAGAAAGTGGAAAGTGAAATAGAAATATTGTTTTTTACTTTCATATCTTCATAAATTTCTTTTTTGTTTTCAATAATGAGTATTTTATTTTAGTTGAGTATTCACTCAATTCTTTTTGTATTTCTTCATAAATCAATCCAGGGGATTTTTTTAGTGAATTGGCTGGTTGGAAATGTCTTTTTCAATATATGTTTTAAAATATTTTTTTATGTTTTCTTTCTTTACTGAATCATTTTTTCCTTTTTTATTTTTTCAATTTAATGATACTTTTTTAGCATTTTTTATTTTTTTATAATATGAATACTCATTTTTTGACATTTTAAATCCACAATTCCTGTCAGGAATTTATACTGACTTTGTTCTACCTTGAAAATCTTGGCAGCCTGCCAAACCATCTATTGGAGAAGCTTCCAATATTACTAGCAGGCTTATTTGATCTGAGAAGCATTTGTGAAGTAGATTTGAATCACTTATTACAAGAACAACCAGGAATACTAGAGACTCCAATTACAACTGGTTCCCAATTGGCTAGAGTTATACCAGAATACTCTAGCAAACCACTGGTTTAGTTATTATGAGCTTCCCCAAGGATAAAAAAATGTGTCCAAATTTGCACTAGCAAACCACTGGTGCCATTGTGAATCCATGCAAGAAAGATTGCCCAGGAACAATATGTTATGCACTAAAAATAGAGTCATAAATTAGCGCCGCCACCACCGGCACGCTAATAGATTATGTATCACTATATAGCAATTAGTACCCAGTGCAGGGTACTATGATATGGAATCTCATGCCATTGCATGGATGCCTAACTCTGGGGGTTGATGCTGGCGGTCTGGGAGTGAAAAGACTATCAAGCAAGAGTTAGATGCGCCAGATGATCTTATCCTGGCAAGAGAGCGCTGGCTCTATAAAAGCCCTTCAATTGGACTAATGGAAGGCAGACAATAATACCAAGATCCTACTGTAGAACCTTTTCACAGTGGAAGAAGATATCCGAGTTTGAAGACCATTGTCAGTACTTGAAGAACTAGCAAGCCACCTGTATAGAAAGCCGCTTGGAAGTTGCCTCCCTTGGACATTGCTAGTTGTTGCCTTGCCAAGGAAATACCAGATGTTGCAAGTAACAATTGTCACCATAAAAGCTAACTATCAACACAATGACTAATATCACTCAACTACCCAATAAAGCAAATTGTAATCAGACCGCCAGGTCTGAGAGCAGAACCAAATGTTCTGACAATCCCAAAGCTCTTTCAAACTGTAGCTTAATGTAACCAATGTTCTTGGGGAAGGGAAGTGCTTGGCAGCGGATTCTGACATCAATTTCTTTAAGTTGTTAAGGGAATCATCTGTCTTGGGATTTTGTATGACAGGTAAGAAGGTACTTTTTCCAAACTCTGTTTTTAATAAGAAGTGCTCAACAAAGCTGTTAAGATCATTGTCAGCAGTAAAAAGGAATGCTTGTTTAAGCATAGAGATTCTTTCTCTCTTAGTAGAAGCCCCCAGTGAGAAGAAGGGTTTCATCTGAGGTGCAAACTTGATAGGTTCTATAATGATAGTGGTAGGGTTCCTTGGCTTGGTTCAGGCAGTTCTTGCTTGGAAATAAATGTGCAGTTATCAGAGAGGAGTAAAGGTGTGGATTGTAAAGTAAATTTCTGTAAAGTTGAGCTGTTTAAATACCATGTTGGCTGAGCTTTTGCACTACAGGCATAAGTCCTCAACTGACTCCCAACTGATTCTCCTTAATTTATCAATATCACCCCTGAAGTCTGATATCATTGTTTATTTACCCCTTTTTATATTCTGGTTAACTGTTGATATCTCAACAATAGTACTTCAATCTTGCTCAAAATAGTATCAATAGAAAGCCCTTAATATCAGCTTTCAGAATTGTGCTGCAACTTTATATTTCAATAATGATTCAGTATCTTGAAGTGGCTTTGAATGTAAGCTTATAAAATTATTATTTGAAATAAAATATGCTAATTAACTCTTAAAGTATGATATTTTAATTAGTAAACTAAATTTAAAGTATATTTCATTATTTAGCTTACTTTTAGTAACCAAATCAAAAACCTTTTTTAAATAAACTTAAGTTTATTATAACTTTTAGCAGTTCTTAAAAAATGAACTTTATATATCTTAAATCTATCAAAATAAAATTGTTATTTTTAATCACATATAAATATTTGCTTGTATAATTAAAGTTGTATCTTATTTTTATAGATACAATGACTAAGATCATTTTCAATTTAGTTTAAGTAAATTTTAATCTTTATTAAATTTAATTAAATTTAGCAAGATTTTGATGCATTCTTTTTTATGTTTGAATTTTTTATATATATTATCTCTAGCATACAGTATAAAAATAAATTTTATTAAATAGTTGTATAAAGCTATTTTATTAAGATTAAATACTTAAGAATTTGAAAAGAAAAACTTTTACTCTCTTATAAGTTCCTATTATATATTTTCTATAAAATTTAACTTAAGAATAAATTACTTATGCTAAATAAAATCACTGAAATTTCAATAAAAGTTTAGTTTTAATTTTAGTTTTAGTTTTTTAACTTTTTACTAGATTTTTTTATAAATTGCTCTAAAATTATTTAATATTTATTTATTAAATATGCAAAAAAGCTAAGATTTTAGGCAGCAATTTAATTTCCAACAAAAAGCATCATATCAGTTTTTATTGTATTTTCATGTTGATCTTTTTAGAATGATGTCATTTTGTTTTAATCAGCTTTCAAGAAGTAATGGTACTTTAAATTCAGAACCTGAACGTAAAAATGCAGGATTGTCAAATCCTTGGTCCAAATTTCAAATCACTTTTGCGGGCAACTCAGCTGAGTGAAAAATAAAGTATTTAATAAAATTAGCATTTAATTTGACTTTTTTTGGTTTATTTAAATTGGCAAATTTTGAATCTCTTGAGCAGATAACTCAACTAACAAAAGACAAAACTCAACAAACAAATTTGGGATACATGAATCAGAAATATGGGATTCTTATGTAAAATTTGAGATTTTCTATATTTCAAACAAATCATAGACATCATGTGAAAATTAAAAAATATGAAATTGCGGGATTGTCAAATCCAAGAACCAAGTTTCAAATCATAACTGCAAGGAATTTGAAATAAATATAATTTATGGGTGTCTCAAAAAGGATGCCAAAGGATCTAGAGTGGATTTGTGCAAATTCTTTTAGGAAGCACAGGCATTCTCAAAATCACCCTATTCTATTTTAGGACAGCTAAATTTTAGATTGTAATATTCAAAAAATTGACATATTTAACAATAAAATTGACTAAAATATACATTCCTCTTCTTGAGTTTAAAATTTTTAAAAAAATTTATTATGTCTTCTTTCAATAACAACCAAGCCAATGAGCTGTTCCCTGGCCTTGACAAAATCATGCAGGGCTATGTTGGGTCTCTTGACAGTGAAGCCTCTGTCTATGGCCACTCCCAACCCGTAGGCCCCTCTGCAAGCCCCACCCAGGAGTCTGTTCTTTCCCCTGCAACTTCCAGCATGGCCCTGTTTGCCCATCACTCACAGGCAGCTGCTAACTCAAATTCTTTATCAGCAATGGCATCCAGAACCAGCCATTTTAGCCATGGGGTCACCCAGAGAGCTCAGAGCCCCAAAACAGCCAATTAGATGGCATCAACCAGTTCCCAAGATAGACTTGTCCCTCCCCCAGCCAATCAGCCTGCAAGACGCAGAAGAAAATTGATCACTCCGGACATTGTTCTCAAAATGGTTGAAAAGCAAGGGAAGCTTATGTCCCTTGGGGAAATTGCGGCCGCAATGGGTTTTACAAAGTCCACTGTGGCTGCAACCCTGCGAGCCCACGCCAACTGTGGCCCCCCACCAAGAAGACCCCAACTGGTGCCCATACCCCAACTTAAGGTGAAAAAGCCCACCCTCTCATGATGGCTATTATGGAATGTGACCCGTGGATGCCCCTGGTCTAGGTACGTCTCCAGTTGGGACTTCACGGCATCTTCACCAACAAAAGAACAGTGAATTCATGGATGCACAGAGGCGTGGTTGCTGCTATAATCTTGTCCAATCAAGTTCTCAGTGGCCCCATTCTGGTGGATACTGACCCCTAAAATTCAACAATTATTAAGTTTATCAAAGGAAGGGCAATGAGGGCCTGTAATGACATAATATTCCTGTTGTTTGCTAAGATATCTGCAAGTATCCAAGACTTTGGA
Organism: Entomophthora muscae; assembly: GCA_014839935.2. Classification (NCBI taxonomy): domain Eukaryota; kingdom Fungi; phylum Entomophthoromycota; class Entomophthoromycetes; order Entomophthorales; family Entomophthoraceae; genus Entomophthora; species Entomophthora muscae. The sequence goes on along the minus strand of QTSX02003078.1, from coordinate 74,808 downwards.
GAGAAGCGCATCCAATCTGACGTCTACAAGCACAGCCCAATCTTGTATTGTTTTGTCGGGGTTTTATTGGCAGTTTCCCCATTGGGTGTCAATTATTACTTAGCAATATTGAACACTGCAGATGGGTATGCCTATCAGACAGAGCTCAAGTCCATGCTGGAGGAGTGGGCTGCCCAAAACGCCGTGCACACAGTTGTACTGAGTGCAGAGATGGAGCAGCGGGAATGGACAACCCAAGAAATCAGGGCTGTGGGGCATACCTGCTGGTCCTACCCCATCAACTATGCTGACATTCATCTTGCAGATGTATGTCTTTACAATTTTGGTTCTGCCCTCAGGCGCTTGAAGCCTGCCACCTACAACAAACTATGCACCCAAATTGATAAGAGGTATGAGAGTTTCCCTTCCGCGTCTGTCCAGGACTTATTTGATCTCATCATCTTCTATGCAAGTGATAGTGATAAGTCCAGAAAGGACCCCCGCCTCCCCCTGCGCCACTCCATCCAATTTGTCAAGCCTGCATATGTGACAGAAGAAAAATTTGAGCAATTGAAGCAATCAGCTCTTGCTGCCCCTTCCCAGTCAACAAACCCTGCCTTAACAACCCCCCTATTAAGCCACCCGCCTTCCAACTCTGACTCCCAAACCACCACCCATTCCCTCCCCACCATCTCTGATGCCGTCCCTTTCATAGGCGCAGATGAAGGCAATGTTCATTCTGTCCATTCCCTCCCCTTCCCATCCTTTTGAAAGTAAATAAATCTTTTCTTGGTGACTACTATTAAAATTGATTTTTTCTTTCAGTTCATAATTAATAATATATTTTTTACATTGTTATAAGTTTCCATGTGTAAAAAATGTTGTACATTTGATGTGGTAACATATAATTATTTCTATGAATATTTTCATCATCTTTACTAAATTAAAGACAATAAATGTAAAAATTGCATTAAAATATTGCAATTAGACGTCAACTCTTGATATTTTGATATTATGTTCATAACTCAATGCATTTTGTTTAATAAAATCCATTATAAACTTGACCTTTTTCATTATAATTTAACAAAATGGAATGTGTTTATATTAGAGAGCCATTAACACTTAGTATAATATTAATAATTAGTGCATTTTACACCCTGTATATTTATCTATTGGTAATAATTATGTAAACTTCTTAGTCAGATTTTGAAAGGTAATAATAATGTAATGTGTTAATAGAATACTGTTAATTGTCATTAATTGGCTAATTTTCTTTGATGTGGCAATTGTGCATTTTTTGATATTTACGCACTAGTATCCAATTAGTTGGCTTCACATCCAATTGCACAGGCAATAGGAAAACAAGCCGCCACCCCAAGACTGGATGTAGTTGGGGTGGCGGCTTGTTTTCCTATTGCCTGTGTGATTGGATGTGAAACCAACCAATTGGATACTAGTGCATAATAATCAGAAAATGCACAATTGCCACAGCAAAGAAAATCAGCCAATTAATGGCATTAAACAGTATTCTATTAACACATTACATTATTATTACCTTGCAAAATCTGACTAAGAAGTTTACATAATTATTACAAATAGGTAAATATGCAGGCTGTAAAATGCACTAATTATTAATATTATACTAAGCGCTAATGGCTCTGTAATATAAACACAGTCAATTTAAATAAATTACAATAAAAAAGGCCTTGTTTACAATGAATTTTATTAAACAAAATGCATTGAGTCATGCACATAATATCAAAATATCAAGAGTTGACGTCTTATTGCAATATTATAATGCAATATTTACGTTCATTGTCTTCACTTTATTAATGATGATGACAAAAATATGTATGTGTCAAAGATAGTACTATAAAAGCCAGTTTTTTGATGTAATTCAAACAAAATGGCATCAATCTATAACTTAATCAACAAATTAGAAGCTCACCTGCAAAAGGTTGTTGAAATTGAGAAAAATATCAGGGAAATAGTGACAGGAAAGCTGGAGGACAAGGGCCAGCCACTGATCCAGTCAAAAGAAGATGCTCTGAACAAATTGGGAAATATTATAGATGAAAAGAATAAAGAAAAATTACTTAATCTACAGGGAACAATTTTATCAAGTCTAAAGTTCAACAACACAGCATACAATTTGTGGGAGTTCTGGCAGGGGGCCAAAGAAAACAATGAGATCAAAACTAATTGAAGGAACTGATGTTACAAAGGGAATCAACATAAATAAAGATGAAACCAACCAAATGGAAACAGACAAAAACAAAACACAAGCAAGAAGCAGGAGCGCTTCACAAAATACAGAATTTTTATCAAATGAAAATCAAGAGGAAGCACAAGTTGCAAGAAAAATAAGAAAAATCAAGCCCAGGAAAATTAATGAAGAGCAGCCAATGTTCATGAAGTTTGCCAAAGTGGCGCCTGTGGCTGAGGGGGCCACAGGGGAAACAATTAGTAAGTCTTTTTATGTTTTACTTATATTTATTTTAGTCATCACCAGTAATGGGGATGAGGTTGCGGAAGTGGCGGCTTTTAGGCCGAGTTGGTTTTATGGGGGCTACCAGTCACTGGTGGCCCCTATAAAAAATAGTTCAGCAGAATATGAATATGTTTTTTAATAGTGAAGCTCAAGATAGGGAATATTCACCACCCACAGGGCGCTTGCCATGGATAAGGGAAGCATATGAAATAGGATCAAATATCAAAATCAAAGAAATGAATGAAATTTGCGGGGATATCAAACTGAACTTTGATGAATATATGTACAAAAGCATTCAAAGATTCCCCTTCACAAACATCAACAAATATGAAAAGAATTCAATAAAAACCAACTTTCAAATAGGAAATGAATATTTAAAAACTGCAATTTTTAATGAAGTTTTTAAGGCACTATCAAATAAAGTTGGGGATGTAGTCCTTGTGAATAATTTTAAACCTTTATTTATTTCATTTGCAGAGGCCTGGGGGCAGATTCAAGTCAGGCGCCCCCGGTACCCTCTTCAAATTCAGCCAAACATCCTATATCAATAGGTTAGTACAAACTTTCAAAAAATTGTGCATGTTCTCAGAAAAGTATACCTTGCAAAGAATCCACGTCACGGTGTACCTAGGAATCCTTCTCCACTGCATATTGAAAGCCAACGTCAAAAAGTTGGAAGATGTACCCATACAAATTAATATATGCCGTGTAGCCCTCAACTGAAAGAAGACACCATGGGGATACAGGACAGTTGAGCACGTCCTGTATGACTCATTTGCAATAGCAACACTATACGGGTACTATGTGCCCCCTGAAAAAAATCTACTAGTTAATTCTCTCACCTGATTGCCTTTTATAATTGTTTGGCCACCACCAGGGTGCTGAGCGCCACACCTCTAGCAATTGGCGCCAGAGTCATCCACCACATACAGAAGAGTATGTGGTCCCAATTGGACGCATTAGCAGAAAGTTTAATTTCAGGGTATAATTCCCCAGAATAATCACATTCCCCTTGCAATTTGCATTCCCCTAATAAATCATTTTTTCTTGCAACTTAAACTTTTTTATTTTATTTTTTATTTATTTTTAAATATTAACATTTTAATACTAAATACTTCACTATTTAAAATTTTACTTGTAAAATTTTAATAGTAAAATATTTAATATTTAATATAAAATATTCACTGTTAAAATAATTAATATTGAAATATTTAATAGTAAACATTTAATATTAATATTATAATATTAAATATTTTACTATTAAATATTTTAATATTATATATTTTGATATGAAATATTTACTATTAAATATTTTAATATTATATATTTTGATATGAAATATTTACTATTAAATATTTTAATATTAAAATTTTAGTATCTAAAAGTCACTATTAAAAATATTTAATATTTTAATATGGAATATTTTAATATTGAATAAATCACAATTAAATAAAATTGGTATATTTCAAATATTTAACCTTTAATATTAAACTTTTAAGATTTGTAATTATACTTTTATTTTATAATTTTTATTTTTAGTAGGTAAATTATAATATTAATATATCTAAATATATTACAAGACATTAGTTAAAGTTGCAACCACATCAAATATTTAAAAATAAGTTAAAAATGTTTTTATTTATTATTTATTATCTTGTCAAGTACGGGTCCATTTATCACAAAGATAAACATGGATAATTGAATTTATCCGCATCATGCGGCCCGCTTGACTTATTTTCCAAACACATGATTGTTTAGAACTCAAATTACCTTTCCCTTGTAATATGATTTGATAAACATATTTGATATACTTGACCTGCGTCCTAAGTACAAATTAGTAAGAGATACATGAAAATCATTGGTTGCCGTGTTGTGTGGCTATAGTGGCACTGAAATACCAAGGAGCAGATGATGACATGCAAGGTTCAATTTGTGGCTTAGGAAAGTCAAAGTACCAAAATGATTCACAATTATTTAAATAAACTATTTTTTCTATCTGTTTTATTATTTATTTATTTATTTATTTGTTACCGCAAAAGCCAATAATATTCAGTGCATCATATAAAAATAAATCCCTCTTATCTAGTATAATTAATTTTACTTACCTTTTCTAGTATTCTTAAATGTCTATAATACAATCAAACGTCACATTATTATATATAAATAATAATTTTTGAGTCCTAGTAAAAACAAACTAAATAAAATTTAAACTAAATGAAACCCAGGGCGCCCATTTATCTGATTGGCTTGGAGGCCAGGGCTTTTGGGAAGAATGATTCTGAGTGCTCGTAGAAAGCTGCCACCACATTGGGTGGCATTGCAAATTGGCTGATCTTGAGAATGTTGAAGAGATCCTTGGTGTCCTGAGGGAGGCCTTGTTTCACCTTATTCTTGATCCACCCAAAGACCTCCTCAATTGGATTCAGGAATGGGGAATATGGGGGGTGGAAGAGGAGTCTCATTGGGCAGTCTGCAAAGCAGTGGCTAGCAGAATGGCTATTTTTATTGATGGGCAGAAACTTGGAAACAACCAGATCCACTTTGTGGAGCCCAACATTATCAAGCACAACAATGTTGGTTGTGCTGGTATGATTTATCTGAAGGTACTCCTTGACAACTTGGAGAAAATCAAGAAAGGTCAGCTGTTATGAGAGCCTTTAATTGTCTGATACTGGTCCAACCCGCAAGGATCAAGAAGTGCAACCATGGAATAGGTCTGGGAACAGACAGCTGCACGATGGGCTATGCCGTCCTTGGACCCCTTCTTGACCCACCCATGCCTAGACCTGAGTGAGGAGGAAAATGACAATTTGTCAATATAGAAGAACTGGACATTCCCAGTCTCCTTTAGTGCCAGATATGTCTTGGCATAAATGTGTCAATCCTTAATGGCTTTTTCACTGTTTCTGTTGTACAGAGAAACTCTGAGCACCTTCCAAGAGAAGCCCAAATCAACCATTGTTTTGTAAACAAGGGTTTTAGAAACAGAAAGCCTGAACTCTGTGGCAAGCATTGATTGGACAGCAAGCGTGTCCAGGTAGCAATTCCTGGCTACCCACTGCTTGATTGCGTCAATGTGTACAGGCTGAAGGAGTTTTGGCTGTCTTTTTGCCTTGGTGGATTTGGCAATTTTTCCGGTATTGCCATACTTGGTGTTGATGTCAGCAATGTACCTGGCCGTGACACCAAATCAGGATGCAATATCCCAAACTGCCATTCCCCCATTTAAGCAGTTGAGGAGAGCTTCACGCTCACTATCTGTCAACCAACGCCGCCCCTTGGCAGGTACCACAGCATTCTGGCTACCAGGCTCAACACAGGGGATTGGGACCTTTGTGTAAAAGGTGGGATCATGCTTGGTTGCACTGGCGCCGTCAATGGTGGAATAAGACACAGGCACAGATAGCTCCTCAGTTGTGGCCAATGACTGATGGGAGGTATCAAAGACACAGGGGCAGGAAGCAGCAACTCTTGGATCAAGAGTGCGGGGCCAGGTGACAACTGGGTATACAGTTGAGGTGTAAGTAACCTCAGTGTTCCTAGTGACCCTGGTGTAAGAGACTTTTGTGGCAGGGCTTGAGAGTGGCTTCTGTCTGGGATTCAAGCTGGTTGATTGGGCCTGGGATGTTGGAGGTGATTGGCTGGCAATGTCACCTTAGGAGGCCTGAGTATTGGCATGACTCCCTTCAATTTGTGTTCTGGGTCTGTTCTTGGACCCTCTGGGACGCCCTTGTGGACAGGCTGCCCCGCGGGCTGGTGCAGGAGCAGGTTGGGAATGCGCTTGACGGTCCATAAAAATAAAATAAAAATATATATTATATTAAATATGTATTTATTTGAAGTTATTAGTTTAGTTGTGGGAAGTTGTTTTCTCTTGATATAGCCTTGAATAGTAGCAGAGTTTCTATATCTGTGATTTGAAGTGAATAATATTGTATCCTTTCTGGGTTTGAATGATAGTAAAGTTTAATCACTTTTTATGTCTAATTATGGTTATCAATATTGAATTTTTCATTTGATTTTTGTTGTGGTGGAGCTTCTTGATTTGGGTTGGTGTTTCCTAGTGTGCTTACTGTACATTCAATTTAATTTCCAGTTCCTGCAATTAATATCTGAGTTTACTAGTGGCATTCAAAGTGATTTGAAATTTGGTCCATGGATTTGACAATCCCGCAATTTCAAAAAACATAGTGAACTTAATGAAAATGGTTAATGGATTTGAATGCTTCAAATCTGATTCCAGTTAATTCATTTTGTCCATAGGAAATATGCAGCTCAACTTGAACTTTGCAAAGTGTCTATGAGTTCCCGCATTTTCAAATATTCAAATAAATACTCACAAAAATCAATTTAATTAAAAAAGGCCATCCCGCAAAAGTGATTCAAAATTTGGACCAAGGATCTGACAATCCCGCATTTTTACGTTCAGGTTCTGAATTTACAGTATATGTTTTAAGATTGTTACTGGCTTTTAATACAGTTTAATTTAGCTATAAGTAGAAAATGCTTAATTTAATGTAGGTTTTTGTATTATAAGAATTAAATAAGATTTATTTTGTTAAAATTGTTGTAATTATTTAAATTTATTGATAAGAAAATTGAAAAAAATTAAAGTGCAAAGTAGCACAGTTAAAAGGAAACAGATTAATATTTAAAATAATGACCCATTTGGTTATCAGCTAAATTTACTTTAGAAAATTATAGGTTAAGTGTGTTTAGATAAAGTTGTTACTGATCCAAATTTGAAACCTTAATGATAAACTTTAAGCCAATCAGGAGCCAAGTGATAAAGTGATTGTTGTGACATAAAGGGACATTCAATAATTATTTGGTGCATGTGCACTAATTAATATGATTGGCTGGATGTTTTGCCATTGTGCGCCATTGTTGCTGTGGCAAGTTGTTTGTGGACTAGTGTTAACCCAACAGCTAATTGGGCACTAGTCCACCAACAACTTGCCACAGCAGCAATGGCGCACAATGGCAAAACATCCAGCCAATCATATTAATTAGTGCACATACACCAAAAAATTATTGAATGACCCTTTATGTCACAACAATCACTTTATCACTTGACTCCTGATTGGCTTAAAGTTTATCATTAAGGTTTTGAATTTGGATCAGTAACAACTTTATCTAAACACAGTTAACCTATAATTTTCTAATTCAAATTTAGCTGATCACCAACTTGTTGTTAATATTATCACAAGGGGCAGTTCAAAGCACCAAAAATAATATGGCAATTAAAGAAGCAATGCTAATACAAAGCAAACAACACATATTGAGATGAGCATAACACAGATACACAATGGGTAAAAAGATGGGATAGTGTAGTAAATGGGAAAACAAAAAGGAATAAACAAAGAGCCAACAGTATCAAAATAATACATAATTTATTGGGGCAAAAGCTATAAAAACATATGAAAATGTTAGTAAAAAATCAATGAGAGAATTAGAGAAGCTTTTGAAGGATCTCAACTTGGCAATTGCTAAAATTAAAGACATTGACTGCAAGGTCAAGGCAAAAGTAAAGTCTGCTGTCCTTGAAGGCAAGAAAATTGACAAGGTGTTGTCCAAGGCGCTTATGGCCAAAATACCTGACACTCCTGAGAAGACCTTAAAGTGTCTTCTTAACATCCAGAGGATAGTTATGGATGGCTTACAATTCAAGTACTACACCCATTTTGCGCTGTCTGTCTGGACCAATGACCTTGAGATGTATGAACATCTTAAACCAACTAAGAGGGCCTTTAAGAATGACACTGAGATGCCCACACAGCTGTTTGCACCAATAATGGCCAAGCTGGCCAAGGCTGCGGGCAAGGAGAAGACTGTAGAAGATAACCTAGAATCATAATTAATTAAAATTTCCAAATACTTACCTTTTTTTGTTAGAAAACATTGACAGTGAAATCTGCTGGGTCCTGGTTTCTTTTGTCTCCCACCTTTTATACAAACTATGCTACTCACGTGGCCAAGCAGCTGTATATGTCCCCCTGCCTTTCAGGAGCTTGAAGACAGGATCTATGGTACCTTTCTGATGTCATGGGAGGCATTGGCTGAGATAACACATGCTGAGGGGGCATCTGAGTGGGTAGTTACTGCCTACAAGGATGCCCAACTGGTCCGCCTGGACCCAGTGGTTCTCAGTGGAGTTTACTGTGTAAACTTCATTGAGCTTGTTTGGGACGTCCTGGAATTTCTCCCATTCAAGAATATCTTGGAGATGGGATGGGCCCATGTGGCTGCTTGCTTCTGCTTCCCAGTGGAGCACACCCTATCTTACCTTCTTGACAACTTTTGGTGTGCGGTGTCAAAATTGGCTGTTGCAGACGCAACAGCTGTCAATAAAACTAGGATCCTCCTGGCGGACTTCAGGATGGCCTGGAGTTTAGATGAGACAAGGCTCCCCTTGGCAATGAATCTTGCCTTTGGCAAAACTAAACATAAAAAAATAAGCGCAGTATACAACAAACTGTGCAAGTTTACAGAAGCCTTTGTGCAGCAAAGGCTTCACCTTGTTGTTTACCTTGAGTATATTTTCTTCTTTGGGATGAACACCAGTGTAGAGGACCTAGACAGTGTTCTTATCAGGGTCAACAAGGCCTGGCTCTCACTAGACAGGAAGAAGGCCCCCCAGGTACAACTCAGTTGACCATGTAATCCAGGACACCCTGGTCCTTGCTGGCATCTTCAGGTTTGCAGCTCCGCCAGAAAAGCTGCTCCTCCATTCCCACCTCACCATCCTCCCTTTTACCAGCAGTCAAGAATAATTTAATAAGGGTGTATCCACCGTTCACAGTGTGGAGGTGGAGGTTGTGTGCCACCTCCATTGCGGTGTGGGTACATGCCACCAAACCCACTATAGATGCTTCTAATTTATTCTATATACTAATAAAAATTGTTTTATTTTAGATTATTTTTATTATAATTAATTTTTCTAGTGTTTATTTTAGCAAACAAGATTTGCAAAATACATCCCAGAGAAGGTGTTCATAAAAGCATTGTCAAGATTTCTGGATATTGACTAATTAACAGATTCAACAAAATAATGCAGGCCAGCAGTTAATCACTCTTAATAATGGATTCAACAAAATAACGCGGTCCAGCAGTTAATCACTCTTAGGAATGGTTTCAATAAATTAATGCAGGCCGCAGGTTTGTGGAATCAATGAATTCAAATTCTCAAATCATATCCTGGCAATTGCAAACCCCTATTCCTAATTAATAGTGGAACATGCAGATATTGTGCAATTAATTAGTCCATCTCAACAACCACCTCAAACATGCTTCCCATAAAGAATTTCTATTCTAAACTTTAATTACATTCTAGAACAAGGGTCATCATATGGGCCATCATCTGAAACACTTCCAGAAGAGCCCAAAATAGACTGGGCTGTCAGGCCAAACACTCTAAGATAAAAGGCTTTGAGCCTATTGTATTAAGGTAGCTCTGATTAAGTGAAGGATCATCTCCACCAACTAGTAGCCAGCCAGGATAGCTAGCCACCTGGAACCTGGACCAGGTTCACAGCTACTCCGCTCAGATTGAGGGATAGTTGCACAGCTTCAGAAAGGATACTGAGCTGTGGAAGTTATCAAGCAAGCTTCTGTCACAAACTGCACACACTCAAGGTTGGGCCAGAGCTAACTCAGATAAACCTGGGCAGCTGGGCCAGCCTCAATATCAGTGTCATGAATGACATTTCAATACTTGTATTGAAAACCTGGGAATTGCTACCCAGTTCTCAAGAAAAGCCTTATGTTGACCAGAATGGACAGGAAACTGCCCAACTGCCGGTTGGGTCAAACCCTGGACCACCAGAGATAGATGACCCCAACCAGGAGGAACAGAAACCTGCCAACCTGCCAAGTGTTAATACCGGAGGTTTGAAATCAACATTGGAGTCACTAGAATTGAACCCTGAACCTCCAAAGACTACTCAAGCCACAAAAAGTAGACAGAAACCCGCCAACTTGTTAAATTGCAAACCCAAGTTGACAAGTTACTCTGAGACCCACCAGTCTCCTGAGGACAATTCCCCAAATGGTCACCAGATTGCTGCCAAACTTGCGCCGCCAAAGATCCAGACCTATGCAGAGGTTTTAGCTTGCCTTAAGGAGGTTAAAACAAAACCTACTGCTAACTCTGCCAATGACCACCAGCAGCTGCCAGTTTTCTGTCCAGAATGGGTAGTACAATTAATTTACTCAGGTGACGTGGTGAACAGTAGCAGCGGAACAAAGCATTGCCACTTCTGTTCACCGGAGCAGGCACAGCCTGGATCTGCCACCCTTAAGACTCTAAGCCAAGATCCATGCCTTGCCAGTGCCTTGTCTGTGAACCTGAACTGTAAATTTGCTAACACCTCTGGCTTTGGATCGCGCAATCTTCCATTGTCATACCAAGAAAGGCTCAAAAACGCCTGCTAAACCCCTCCATTCTTTAAATGATTTAGCTCACGCGGTAGATGAGATGTTTGTGTTAGCCTAGCCTGCAGACCCTTTGCCTTTGGTGGCTCCCTCCTGGGAAGAAACGCTGGTTAATTTAGACTATCTGTTAGTGTGATGTCATTCACTTCTGAAAACCATTAGAGCTAGCCAATCAGAGGCTGCCACATTGACACTGAACTGCATGAGTGAATTCCAAATGACCAGCACTTCCTTCAGCCAATCAGATCCAGCCGCAGAAATTAGAATGAAACTCTCTAGCCTTCTTGCCCCTGCCCAGCAAAGTTTTGTGTCCAGCCAATTGGATTCAGAGCCCACTGTCATGTGATCAGTTTTGTTTGCAAACCATTCCTTTTAATCAAGCAAGGGGACCTTCAGTCCCCTGCTTGTCTATTTTCCAAATAACATTAAAGTTTGGTGTTTAGCAACTTAAATTTTAAGTTCTATTGCTGTCAGGAACCCAGTCTGTGTTTCAGCAGCCCTAAGAATTAAAGTGTTAGTTTTGGCCTCAAGCTTACCTTATACTAGCTGGTTTCAAACCTGGCTTCTCTTCTGGCCTCCTATACTAGGGTTGTTTATCCTAGTTGTTGTCCTTTTTGCTTTTGTTTTCAAAAGTAGAGTTTGAACTCTAATTTTTAAATTGATTTTTCTTATAATTACTACTGTTATTCTGAAATTTCTTTTAAAATCCTTGTTTTTGAACCCGCTCTTGCTTGCCGTTCTCCCCAAGGCCACCACAATCACCGTAAAGCTGTTTAAACTAGTTCTGCTTCAGTTTGACCTTGTACTGCTAAGTCTACCCTATCAGCACCTTTTCCATCTGATTTTTGCCAGAATTTTATACCAACCTGCCCCAAATTTTGCAGGGAATATTCCTATGATACTCCCAGCACTCAAGTTTGTGGTTTTCTCCTTGGCTCCATTTTTACTTCTTCTGTGGTCCACCTCCCCCAATCTGTGGAAGAAAATCTCTTCGTCTGCCAGACTTGTAGGTAGAGATCCCTCCAGTCTTTGGGATCTCCCCAGTGGTCTTCTCTTTTCAGGAGAGGCTGTGGTCAAGAGCCTGATGTGTGATGACTTGGATTTGAGCACAGTGGATCATGCCTCACCCGTCTCAGAAGAAGCCGTGCCTCCAATGCGCCCCCTCCCCAGCGTGATTCTGAGTCCCTCAGTACCCCTTGGTCCCTCCAAGGTGTCCTCTCCCGCTCCCACCTGCACCCCTTGGTTGCTCACCTGCCTGATACTGATGGACCTGAACGCCTACTTCCCTCAGTTGTCCCCGGTGTCCTACCTGTGGTCCCCTCTCCAAGCGGCCATCCCAGCTCTTCACTGGATGACATCCTGGTGGTTTGTTTCACCAGAATAGGAGCCAAACTTAGTTAGTTTAGCCCCCCTCTCTCACATGAACCCTGCAAAAATTGAAGATGCAAAAACCCATGGTATAAAAGCCCTGGCAGTATGGTGATGACCATATTGTCATTTTTGATACTAAAGTTTTATGAACCTTTGGTTTGAACAAATCTTACATTATCTAGTCTTATTGATCTTCCATCTTAACTCTGGCCAAGTAGACCATCAGGCAACCGCCCCTCTAAAGACCAACCTGCTGACCCTTTCTAGGCATCATACCATCTCCCAGGAGCCCTCTTCAGACCTGTGCATTTTACCAAATACCCGCCCAACCCCGCCTATGCAGAGTAAGACTTGGAGACCATCCTCATTGCCAATCCCTTGGCAAGGACTAGAGAAACTGAATAAATAGGACGTGAAGGGAAGAGGAATGATATGCCGCTCTTATTGTTCAAAGACAAGTATAAATATCTGCCTGCCTACTTTGTTCCAATGACTCTGCCCTTAACCCTGCAACCCAACCACCCAATGGAGACCCCCACTGTGGCTGAGACTAAGTCCACCCAACTGTTTAGATTACTCTACATTACTTTGACAGGAATGGTAGACACTATGGTGCCCAATTCAGGGCCCTGGTCTTTGTTTGGGCAATCTGTTTCCTATATTATCAATTTAGCACCCATTCTATGATGGGCATTACCCTCTGGCCCGGCTGTATTCTGTCCCGAGTCAACCAATGCCTCTACCTATGCCTGGTTTCCTGAAAATCAGCCTTCTAATAAAGAGTTGATATTTTAAATTCTTTCCCTAGTTTGATTCTAATTAAGTGGAGAGCAAAAGATCATACTATTGCCATACAGTATTAAACCCTATAGTAAACTATGGACACAACAGCTTATGAACCTATATCCAGAAGTAGGAAGAACTGTCCCAAATTCTTTGGGCCTTGGGCCCTGTCAGACTTGCTGCTTCTGATGACAGAAAAATATCCCTGGCCAAAGGTTACACCAAAGTCATAGTTCTCTGTACCTCCCTGATGTTAGAAGACTTAGGATGTCATCTGGCAGATGATGAAATACCATGGTCTTTGATTTTCTGACAAGGGTAGTAATATATGTTGATAAAATATACTCCTAATTTATAACTTTTACACTTAATTTTTTAATTTTATTTTTATATTTATTTGATAAGAGTGTTATAAATATATTTGTGTAATCAAGTAGCAAGTGTTTGGGATACCCTTAGATGAACAATAAAAAATGATTATAAATAAATTACTATCCTTCATTGATGGTCCTGCTAAATGTGTTTGGGGCTTAGAAGCTTCAAAATATAAAATGATAATTATTAAATCTTGAATAGTAAATTAGAGAATATAAAAAAGTTGGACACACTAAGCCTTTGATTGATTGGCTGTTTGGCAAGGCACGCAGAAATGAACAAACCAGCATGCACAATGAACTTGCCCAAGGTCTCAGCTGGGAGGGTATGGATCCTGGCCTGCAGCAAATCAAAGAGGTCCTCAGTCCCAGCTGGGGTCCCTTGCTTGAAGACTTGCTTGAGCCACCCAAAGTCTTCTTCAATGGGATTTAGGAAGGGAAAATAAGCAGGGAGGAAGAGAAGGCACAAATCTTCTGTGGCCAATTTCTGGGGGGCTCACTGCAATGCTAGTGTCAATTATTGGGAATTCCTCAAGAATATCAGCCACCTTATGAAGACCAACGTTTTCCAGCACAATTACGTTGGTGAAGCCCAGGCTCGTGCACCTCAGGTGCTCCTGGACCAATCAGAGAAATGATAGGAAGGCCAGGCTATTGTGAGATCCCAATATCATTTGTTACAACTCAACCCCCTTTGGACCAAGGAGAGCCACCATCAAATAGGCTGTGGCGCAGACTGCAGCACGCCAAGCCATCCTGTCATTTGAGCCTTTGGGTACATACCCATACCCATTGCACATTGACAAGGCAAATGCTGATTTGCCAATGTAGTAGAATTTGACTGTCCCCTTGGCTTTGAGGGCAGTGTACACCTCAGTGTATTTTTTCCGAGTCTCAATGTTGGTTGGGCTGCTTCTATTATAGGGAGATACCCCCAAGCTTTTTCCAGGAAAAGTGCATTCCTTTGAGCAGATGGTAGTAAAGGGAAATTGAGGCCTCACCCCCAAAAAGTAGATTTGACTATGGCCTGTATATTTGCCAGTTTAAGATGGCAATCCCGGGTTATCCACTGGTGGATTGCCCATTTGTGCTCCTTGGTGAGCATGTTAGAAACACGCAAGGATTTCTCCGCAGCAAGGACACAACCAGTATTGATGAATTTGTGGAAGGTCTTGCTGGCGTACTTGGGATTCACTCCAACAATGGCTATGGCCGCCTTATAATTGCCTGATTCACACATTAGCTTAAGCAGGATAATGTGTTTGATATCAGGATGCGCTTCTGGGTGGGTTTAGCGGGAGTAGATGAATTGGGATCTGGCTCAGGGACTGGCTTGCAAGGCATGGGTACCTTGTTGTAGAAGGCTGCAAATTTCTTTAGCACCAACTGTCCCTTATCAGTTCTGAAGAACTCAGGCTCCTCGTCCTCTTCCTGATTGCCATCACTGATGTAGGGCTTGTAGCTAGTATCAAGTACAGGCTTCACCTTCTCCAGCATGGCTGACAGGACCAACTCTTGCAGGTACACAACATCAAACACATAAAAAGTAAGTTCTACCTCCTTGTTTCTAACTTTCTTGGTGAAAGTAACCTTGGTGGGCTCCCAGGTCAGCTTGGGGACCTGAGGGTTTATGCTCCGCACCCTAGCAGCTTGTGCTCCTCAAACCAACTGTGTCAGTGCTGCGTCACTATTGAACTCTCCTCTCACGTCTCTTTCTTGAGTAGGCACTTGGGTTGCACTAACTCTATTCTTTGACCCGCGGGGGCAACTGCAACTGCGGCGCACAACAGGTGCAATGGTACTCTGTTGCTGTGTTCCTTCCATTTTACAATTTAATAAAATATCTTATAAAAATCAATTAAGTTACTCCCTATTTTTAATTTTTGCTTTTATCTGTTTATGGATATTCAATTAATATTTTCCCCACCCAATATCCCAATTATAGATTTTTTATTTCTTAATTAGTTGTTTTTGGTTTTACAACGCCTATTTTAGAATACTCAAAAAAAATCCACCCATTTTCCTAGATTTTACTGCCAAATTCAAACACCCAACACAATATTTTTAAAATTTATGTCTCAGATTGTGTGTCTTATTTTAGATACCTTGGTATCATTCTTGATTACAATCCATTGCACACAGCATTTGAGTGATTTTATTTACATAGTGAGTTGCTATTGTGTTTCAGATTTGGTTTGAGTTTTGACTCACCTTGCTTGGGTGTATTTTGTCACTGATTCACATAGTAAACCTATGTACACTTAAAGTCACCTCACACCATTTTTTTGCAAATCAATGTATTTCAGATTGTATTTCAAATAGTCCTGCTTGGCACATGAGCAATTCTTTGCTGTGTTGACCCATTTTGTCCATTAACGCCAAAACTCCCTGTTAACAGGGTGTATATTTTAACCTGATAGTCAGATTATGTTCAAAACTAAAATCATTTTGTTTAAATTTGAGGTATTTTTGGTTGTTGCCATAGCCTTTAAAACTACTGTTTAGCAGTTGGAACTATATAGTGCACTAGCTTACATCCTCATATCAACAATCACAGTCTACACCACAACACCTCTCTTGCTTTTTCTACTTGGCACCAAGCCTTTGGTGGGCTGTTCCTGCACACCCTGTGGCCTTCCCCACCCTGATACTGGGGGTTGCTTCCCAAGGATAGTTCCCTAACAAACATTGAATATTATGCAGCTAGGCCCAACCCTTTATCTGGCCTGGCCCTTAATTAACTTCCAACTTGCCCACCAATCATTAGAGCAAGGGAGTGATGAGGAACTCGGAAATCTAGATTTGATTCTGCTTTTCATTATCAAGACAGCTTCCTACAGGAATTAAAAAGGCTGAAGTGCAGCAAAGGTGTATTGTTCAGTTTACACCGGTTAGAGCCAAAGCACCATTTAAAAATTTATAAGACGATCTGAAATTTTTTTGAAGCAGATGGTCAGCTAAATGCAATAGCCTTGGAAAGGTCCCCATCTATAATTTCATTAAAAGTTATATATATGGTCATTTAGGCTATCTGTAACAAGCTGTGCCCAGTTCTGTGCTCAAAGGTATCCAGACAATGGCGTAGAATTTTTCTTGTACTGATTGTCTTTTTCTTAAAGAAATTGGATATTTGATATTGTTCTGGCTGAGAGTATGATGTGTATATATAAGATTCGTGTAAAGACATCACGAAAAAGTATATATATTTCATAGTGTTGACATTATCGATGGGTCATTTCAATTAGAGGTATCAATTAGCTTTTTGGCAGTTTGGATCTTATAGTGCAAGTTTGTGCTTGGTGGATTAAGTAGACATGTGGTGACTTGAATAAATTGCTTAAAGGAAATACAGAGAGTGTATTTATTGGCTAGGTTGGTAAGCTGGGAGAGAAGGAGGATCTTCGCCGTTGTGGGTTTCCTTGTACTGGTAGTAGTATTGCAGGGACTTGTATGGGTCTGGGACCTTGAGTTGGTAGCCAATTGTGGCTAAGATGTCGAGCGTGGCAGGGCCAAAGGGCGAGGTATGCCAGTTGGGGAATTTGAATATAAAGTCAGTGAAGCTGCTCCCGACCATGCCAAAAGAAGTCATAAGCTCATCCAGGGTCTTACTATACTCGGGTGCAACGTGAGACAGGACATATTGCGGATCGAGGGTGATGTTTTTACCGCGGATGGAGCGGAAATATAGCCGCCGGCCTCCTTGAAACGCAGAAAGGAGATGATCAAATTTCTGGCGGCGGTTGGGGGTACTTAGCGGGGCCAAGTTAGAAAGGGAAGTGCCAACTGTTTGATTAGTGTGAGTGTCATAAACGTGCAAGTCAAAGGGTGGAGGGACGACGATGAAGTTGGGAAGCTGGCCAGTAAATTGCTCATAATCGATAGTGTGGAGCCACAATTTAGATTGCATTCCCAAGCCATGGACGACTTCGTGGAGCAGTGTATCGATAAAGTCAAATTGATTTCTACTAATTTTGGTGGGATAGTCGGAAGGAAAGTAGGGCTCGGTGTCAAGGGTAATTCTTATTTTAACGTCAATGTCTGACATCCGAGTGTGGTTCATATTAATAAACTCGGAGTACTGCTTTAATAAAGCTAGTGGGTACATTTTGAATTGTTCATTCTCGAGAAAGAAGTAAGAATAACTAGCTGTTGCTTCTCCGAAATACCTAGGGCGACAGTTTTCTTTCCCCTCGCATAGCAAGATGCAGTCAAGCTTGATCTTTATTTGAGAATTAAAGGCAATGACGTTTTCCATTAATTCTGCTGCAAGCTTTACGGCGTGGCGCGCCTTGGCCTTTTTCTCAGAAGTACCAAGCTTTTGGGTATTACATTCGAATCGGACCTTGGCGCCCTGGCTCTCGATGATTTCTACCTCACTGGCTTGGTTGCTCTGTGCTGTCACTCCTAAAATTAAAACACCAAATATAAGCGAACGAAGCATGCCAGCCCGTGTACTTATTCTTTCTTTTTATAGTGGCAGATCAGTGGCAAGCATGTAATATCCGGGTGCCTCAGCTGCATCCCCACTAGTGGACATTTTCAACTCAATATCATCCAAAGCCCGAAACATTGGAGTTGAGAATAGAGCTGCAGTATTCCATGTGGCTTAAGCTAAAGCTACCTGTTACAGATACACTGCTTCAACCCTGGTAGGAGATCTTGTTCTTTCCCATCCATGATATACATTCAAATTATGCACCAACACCCCATTTCTTGTCAAACTCACTACAAAGAGGCATTGGAGTATTGCCTTATATCCTTGCCTCGAGTCACGAATCAACATTGAATTAAATTTAAATTACCTCAAGCTAGGTTTGACTAGATATAAATTAAATTAATTATAAATATATTTACTTATCAACCTTTTACGAATATCAATAAAAATTAATCTTATAAAGTTTACAATGCACTTTTAAACTTTGACCCTTCAATCGATCAAAAACCAAGCACATTGATCATAAAAAACAGCTATAAACCGGCAAGAAATAATTTAATGCCAGGTACGAGCTTAATTTACCTGCCCCTGATTTCTCCCGGATGGCGTCTCACAGCTATAGAATAAGGATCTGCAGAAAGCCAACTCCACCCAATACCCAGCCTTCCTTACCAAGACGATCGAATAGCTACTATGGCACTGGAGAGATCCCATAAAAAATCTTCTGATATAAATAAACCCTTCTCCCTCCAATACACCCACTGCAGACACCCTTCTTTTTCGATAGTTTCTCCACTGCCAAGGGCTGACCCAAGCATTCTTATAAACAAACCACCAAGTGCAATAGAACCTCAGCTATTAATTAGTAATCATTATAGTAAAAACATCTAGATTTAAATTGATGAGCACATGTATGAGAGGAGCTGAAAACAGGATTCCATTACGGCAAACATATATAAGCCAATATTTAAATTAATACATTTGTCATATACTTCTTGGAAGTATAAAGTAAAAACAGGGGAATTAAAAATAATCTCTTAATCTGATAGAGGAAAAGATCTATAGAGCTAGCTACTAAGCCACTGTCAAAACAGTGGGCTTGGCCCCCAGCAAAGTTCTGCACAAGAGACCCTGTGCCACTCAAATCGGCTTCCCCACCACTCAAAGCCAAATGCAGCAGTCAACCCAAAATCACAAACAAAACAAGGTCCAGTGATGATCCCTACGCAAAAACCAACTCAGTTTAGCGCTTGGATCATTACCAAGATCAAGCCACCCCCCACAAAATCCAATTGAGCAATTATCTCAATCTTGTCCCCTCTAACAATTCACCAGTACTATATGATCTCATACCTCCAAATAAAAATATTATCTATACTCCAACCACCCCCTGGTAACTCTGCTAATAAAGCACATTTACAACACCACAAAAAATTTAGATCATATATACCATGTTGTTTGTAAATAGTTGAACTATTGAAGGATTTAGGGGTCAACCCTAGTGTGGCAGCTGGTTTGACCTTAGGGCCAGCTTGCTTGCCAGTTGGGTAACTTATCAGGGAAACAATTTCTCAAGGAGTAGGCATGAGAATTGGGGAGCAGGTTAGTAGGAAGTACAACCAAGCTCTCAACCTCAATAAGATTGTGGTTTCAGCAACACCCAGGAGGTCATCACCAGCAATTCCTGGGAGGCCAAAGGGGGGAGAATCAGCTGAACACCAAAAGCAACAGAAGAACCAAATGGCCAACTTTGACTAATAAATTTTGAGCCTTATTGGAGTAGGGAGTGATGAAGCAAGGTCTTTTACAACTCTTGCATCCATTTAAGGGGGATTGGGGCAGGAGATTGAATGTCACCAACCTAATTGACCAACAGTATGCACAATATGGGTGCATTTCTCAAGGGGGAACCCTTGGCAAATTTTGAATGGATAGAATCAAAGCAGAAGACGTCCCAACTAAAGATTGAGAGACCTGCTTTAACGCAGTTATCACTGCTCCCGGCTGCTCTTGCACATGATATTTAACCAGGGGTGTCTCTTGGGTGGGCTAGGTGGGGCACCTTTAGAATAATATCACAAGGATTGATTCAAGGGCTTTTCTTGGGCCTTTTGAGTAACTTTTGGATAACTGTTCAAATATTATTTGGTGAAGATCCCCAAGCATTTGGCAGGGACTGGAGTGGAGGCCTGAGAGGGAGGCATAACTTTACAGTAGGAATCAAATATGTTACAAAATCTCCCCCTGGGGTCTTGTAAGTTGAGCCTTGGGAAATTTCTTGGGAGTGTTGGGGATTTGGACATGGTACTGATCCAGTTTTGTGCTTGAGCCCGATATCTGTAAGCTGTGTTGTGCAGCCCTTGTGTAGGCAGAGTTGGTCATGATGCATATGTTTCAAGCTGGTGCTGGCACCAACCCCTTTGACCAGGTGAGTATTGCTGGGGTTGACTTGAAACAATGACTCCTGGTCCTCTTAGCCCAGGTTCCAGCCTGTGCAAATCTTGGCTGACAACCCAAATCTTGTCTCCAACTTGGAATCACTCCTGTTAGATATGATGGCTTCTCTCTCAACTCTTTTCATTTATTTGGTTTCTTGGTCCTTTTTTGCATGGTGTACGCCAGGGTCATTGTTGGCTGGGACCTCTTTAGGTATAGATAACAGTGGTCCTAAATTAGTACTAACATGGTGGGTTTATTTCTCTAGACAAACTCATACTAGCTGTGACTGTACAACAGTCACTGTTGAGTATTTAGCTAAATAAATACTCCAAAATATAAAGTTGTTCTGTTTTTGCTGTTTATTTAATGTAGAAAGATTTGACTGGAAATCTTCAGATGAAGATTCCTGGAAACTTGGTATCTATATTTAATAAAAGAGTAGATTATGGGTGGGTAGCCAGGTCAGGCTAGCTAGTAAAATTGAGACAAGATTGGCCAAAGTAATCTTGGGGACTAGGCGTCTCAAAAACAATTCAATTAACCAGGAAGATTAAGTAATAAATACATGGGAATATAATTAAGGAGGATTTAATTACATTGTTTAATTACCTTGACTGCTCCAAGAAGTTTGGTTAAGGTTAACCATAGGTAACCCCAAATTTGGGTTAAAAGTGCCATTTTGGCAAATTTATTAGGTTAGAAGTGCCGCTGCACCGCCTAATTGATTTATAAAGCGCTGGGGCGCTGCCTGGGAAAGTTTCTGGGTACCAAAGTGGCACCTAGATTGAGTTTCAAAGTGCTTTAATGGGTTTTTACCGCAAAAACCCATTAAATGTAAAGATAACTAAATAAAGGCAATTATGTCTAGGGATTTAGGTTTGATCAGCTGGTTCCCAGTTGGAACCTTGATAGCTGAGTTTTGGAATGTGTGTATTCCACAGGGGGTTGGAGCCGGGAGCTGAGGAAGCTCCATGCCAAATCAATACATCTATATAAATGGCGTCAGGGGACTCTTTCTCATTGTAGGTTAATTCTCATAGGCTGAGAATTCCAGGGGATCTTTTAGGAAAAGATCTAGGTTTGGATGTCTCAAATGTCATTGACCACATGATGAATCATAGGTTGATTCAGGGATTAGAAGGGTTTTCAACCAAATATGCCCCAAATGATATATAAGCAAAAACAGCTAAATTTTAATAAAGATATATTGTCAATTTTGACGCTTTCCCCTCAGTTGCTTTTCAATTATTATGTCTTCTTTGGTATCGTTTGAAAGGGCAAAATTTGGAGTACTTTGTGTGGAAACCGCTGCTTTCAGGAAAGAGGTTCCTACAAGCTTGTTGGAGGAAGCTTGGGCAAGTCTGGAGGTCACCAAGACTGTGCCTGGGGAGGATTTGATGGAAGTAAAAGCTGCGCTTGAAGGATTGTATTCCAATTACTTTGCAAAAGAAGGGACTTCTGCTCAAGGAAATTGAATCTATGCATGGGATTCATGGAACTTGTTAGCAGGATTTGACAAAATTTTACAACAAGTGAAAGCCAGGGCAAATTTTGGGATTGAGGCTTTAAGAAGAAGAGAGAAAAAGAGTTTCAAGATCATGGCTCATTGGCGGGATAAAAATAAAGTGTTGTCCCATAAAATTGCCTCCCTGGAGGCAAAGCTCCTTGAAGCTTTGTCACAGGAAGATAATAGCAATAAGAGTCAAGGGCAGAATAATGGCAAGTGGGACTGGTTGGACCAGGATCTGCCACACCAACTTTTTCCTGTATTACAATTGACTTATGTTTGCCACACTATCAGTGCTTTCTGAAGCGTGTCAGCCCAAAGCTATGGGTTGCTAGCAGACAGTTTAATGAGCGCCTCTACAAAAGCACCATTCAAAATTTAAACTTTCTCATTAGCTTATGGATGATAATACTAGCAACCACATGATCCATTACATTTTTGGTTAGGTAGACATTGGTGTCAATGAAAGTGATCTTCATTACTCCATCTTTAGTTGGGAGTTTGGGTTTTTTGAACTTGGCTATAATTTCCTTGTTAATAAAACATCTTACATCATTTCCTTTGTGTTTTTTTGTGGCTTGTACCACAAGCCATCTTGTTGCATAGTTAATAGCTGTTATGATGTACTTTTTGCCTTTGTTGTTGCCAGGCATTGGCCCCACAATATCCAGTGACTACATTGTGAAGGGTTGTGTGATTGACACTGGTATTACTAGCTTGGGGTGCCTTGGAGGGGCATAATTTTCACAGATTTCACATTGGTCCTGTGCTTCCTTGATTTATCCAGAGTTTTGGGCCACCAGTAGCGTGTATTGAGATATTCATGCAAGTTCCTACTACAGGTGTGCCCCATATCTCTGTGACAGCAAAGGAGTGTGACAATATTCCGTGTTGACAGTAAGTATGGCACGGTATCTCTTCTTGGTAATATATAGTGTATAGTACCATATAAGTTTTTGAGCAGGTGGTTGTTGTTAAGAATATTTTTTATTTATTGGCCTATCAGGTGGGAACCCATTTTGAAGGTCTTCTATTATTAGCATGGGCCAATTGGTGTCCTCTCTGTTAGTGCAGAGTAGGCGCTTAAAGTATAGTCTTGATAGGGTGTCTACAGTAGTCTATCCTTGCCTGATTATATTTAATTATCATAGGATACCTTTGATGAGGTTTATCCACTCTTATTTTTGACTTATGGGTGGTGCTGAGTCTTAAAGAATACCAATGGTTTGTGGTTGGTTAGCACTTTGAATATCTGTGCACCTTTCAAATAGCAACACTACCTCATTAAGCAGTGGAAAATAGCTACCAGTCATTTTTCATGTATTGGGTATCTTTTTTCACCGTCAGACCACTTTCCTGATTCTACACCACAGGGAAAAAGTTATTTTCTGTGGTTTGAATCCTAAGTACCCCTTCTATTGCTTAGTTGGAGGCATCTGTATCTGATTCATAGACTCCTTCACAATTAGGGTACTTTAGGATGGGGCTACAACTATTTGTTCTTTTAGCTGTCTGAAATGCTGCTCTATCAATGAGGTACACACAAATTTCCTTAAAAGGCCAGTGATTGCAGACAGGGGCAATTAGAGCTCCCCAATTTGGAATGGACCTTCTGACATACACAACTGTTCCCAAAAACGTTTAGGGTTCACTCTTATCACATGGGGATGGCATGTCTTTTATGTCCCTTACCTTCTATAGATCTGGCTCAATCCCATCTTTGCTGATGGTGCGTCCTAGGAAAAATAACTCTCTAGAGAAGAATTCATGCTTGGATATTTTGGCTGCTAGCTGATTGACTTGAAGGGTATAGAGGACCATAAAAACGTCCTTCTAGTGTTGTTCTTTGTTTGGGCTATAATGATTATATCATTTATGTAGAATATGGCTCCTTTTTTAATGTAGTCCTTAAACACTTTGCTCAATAAGATCATAAAGATACTGGGGACTAATATCATACCAAAGTTAAAGACTACACATCCAAATGATCTGTATATTTTCTAAATGTCGTCTTTAGAAAAGTTTCAGGATTAACACAGATTTGGTGGTATACTGCTGTCAAGTCAATCTTTGTGAATAACTGTGATCCTCCCAAAGCATAAAAGGGGCTGTCAATCAGGGGCAGGGTATACATGCTCTTAATTATGAGTTCATCAAGTATTTTTTAATCAGTGGCAAGGTGTAAGCCTCCCTATTTCTTAGCCACAAAGAAGACCACTGAGCTAAAAGGAGACTTTAATGGTCAAATGAGCTTCTTTTCAGGGACTTCATCCAGGTATTTTTTAGTGCATTGTCTTCTTGTGGTATCAACTAGCTATGGGGTGTGCCTTAGGTACACTCCCTTTAAGATCAAATTTGTATCAGATACCTCTGCCAGGTGATAAGCCAGAAAGTTTCTCCTGGAATATCAAAGAAAACTCTTGGGTAAGTTGTTGATGTATTGGGTCATTTTCAAGTGAGACTTCCACATTTTTAAAATGGATGATCTTGTATGTGCCGGTATTTCAGTCAATTTTACTAGTGCACTTTTCTTCTTCTGTTTTAGTAATCTTTAAAAATATATGGTCACTCATGAGAGTATCCATATGAGTTGGGTACACATTATGATGTACTTCTCCTTGTTGTATGGTTAGTGTAGCACTATCCCAGTCATAGTGAGGATTTGCCTTTCTCATCTAATCTAAGCCAAGTACTATGTTATATTTAGGTATTTAGATGATGGGGTCACCAAGGGTAGCTTGCACATACTCAATCTGTTCCTAGAAAGGGTTGGCCTTCTTAGTGATGGGATTTGTCTGTTTTCTGCCATGATAACCCTCTTGATGTTGCTCTTGATTACAGGCAGTTTCATGAGGTTGGATTTTTTTACAAGGAATCAGTCCGCTCCAGCATATAATAATGCTATATTCTGATATCTTTAAAACCAGAAAGGATTAGTAAGGAGTTTATTTACAGTTTGGGCAGCAAAGTGGATAGGATTTCTTGAGGAGAATTGGATCATAATGATTGAGTTAATTTCATGGTCCTTGTATAAGTCTTGTAAAGTGGGGGAGGGTAGCTTGCCTAATCACTCCCTTGAACCTTTTCTTTCTTGGTGGTGTTATCAGTGCTCATTTGATTTGCTTGAGTGGTACAATTTCTGCTTTGAGGATGGGGATTATTGGCTTGGTTAATCTGCTTATTAGGTCAAGGGTCCTTCTTTGCTGTAGAGCTTTCCTTTTGTTTGTTTGCTTCATGTAGGTTGTCAAATTTCTGTGCAGCTCATTTTCTGTTCAAATATGTCTTAGATATTCTTGCAGCGGCTCATGTCAAACTGATGTCTAATGTGATTGGGACAGCCATTGTAAAAGTCCAGTTGTGGTTCAGCCTCATCAAAGTTGATGGTGTTGGGGGATTGATCCCATATGTCTTCATATGCTGCAATGTACTCCTCAATAGTTCCTGTCATTTTAAAGGTTCTGAGTTCTGTCATAATCATAACATCAGAGCCCTTTATAGAATTTTTTCCCAAGAAGGCATTTTTGAACACATCCCAGTCTTCATTATGATTGAGGTGTTGTTCAAACCATTTGCTTACAAAATATGGGGCAGCCCTGGTAACAGGTAAAGCAATTTCACTTGCCCAGAGTTTGTGGGGTAGCCTACTTGTGTAAACTTATTTTGAGTGCTTTGAATCCAGAGGTTGGCATTTTCATGGTGTAGCCATGAGAAGATTACAATTTCTGCTGAGTGTAAGTGTTGAAATACAATTATGGCAATTCAGTTGCTTCAGGGATTAGAGGCTGGTTCAGGAATCCCTTTGTGCTGCTGAAGTTGTACTGTTTAGTTGGCACAAAGATATTTGTCAGGATTGACAATTTTTCCTCTCTAGAAACCTGGGCTTGGGAGCAGGAATCAAACCCTGAACCTGGATTTCTTTGGGCTGCCAGGCCTGTTTTCAGGATACCAGGAGTACCGTGGGGCTCCAGCAGGCAAAAGAGAAGTCAAGGCAGGTACTGGCATGGCCCACTAGATGATGGGACCTAACTTTACCAGGTAGGAAAGGGCCTTCCCAGCCACAGCCCAAGGTACAGCCGCTGGCAAGGCAGAGTCAATCAAGCCTGTGAGCACAAGGTAAAGCACTCCCAGGAATTGACTACTCTGGCCAGAGGCGTCAGAAGTGGGGGGGTTGAGATGGTTGGGTTGGGTGTTGGGGGCAGTTCCATGGGGACCAAGTAGGCGGCAGGATTGTTGTACTTCCCGTTGAAGATCAAAGGGTATATGGTGATTGCTTTGCAATCTCGGACAATTTGGTAGGGCTCCTTGGGAGTGTTTGGGTGGGTGTATCACTGCAAGTCTTCCAATGTCCAGGGTTCATGGTCAGGATTGGCGGGATACTCAGTGAAATTCACAGGGCCAAATGGAGTGTTGGGTGGGTGGTAGTAGTCAAAGGCTTTGGGTTTATCAACTGGATTCTGACTATCTATCCCAGTAGAGGGATGCTGACGCTTGGGTGTATGCAGGTGGAAGAGTATCAAAAATAGGTATGGAAACAAATTGGCAAACCAAAGGTTCATAATAACTTTATTTGGTAAGGATGACAATACAGAACTTTTTCAAGTGCTTCTGATTTATATACTTACTCACATGTAGGTGCCTCTGGGTATTCTTCTGATGTTATGTATGCAGCAAGGCTTGGCATTTCAGGTTCTGCTGTTTGGTTGACTGCTTCATGGTTATTTTTGGGGGTTTCATGAACAGTTGTTTGGCTTTTTGATGGTCCATCTTGGCTTGGCTGGTCATTGATTTTGGCAGGTTTGGCTTCTGGGGTTTTGGGGGGGTTTTCCAATTAGATCACCATTTTTGGACTGGCTTGATAGGCTCTCTTGAGCCCAAAGAACTTGATTAAAAAAGGGCTTCCCAATTGGGGACCCCAAATTGCTTAATGGAGGGTGGGCTTGGTCTGGGTTTACTGAGCAGTTAAAAATAGCCTGCCCAGGCCCAGCCAAACCCACTAAGGCTTGGACATAGCTTTTGGGGCCCAAAGCGGGCCCCTCAGCTGCCACCAGGGCAGGAATGGTTCCTGCACCTGGATTTGCTTCAAAAAGCAAAAATCTAGGTGCAGGCAAATCTCCCCCGCCCGCTAGCCCCTCCTGGTGGCTAGGAGCGGGTTTGATTCCCGCCTGGGGCTTTGAAGCTGTTACTTTTGTAACACTATCCCCTTCTAAACCAGACTTGGCTTTCTTCTTCTCCCAATATTGGAAGACAGCATCAGCTGTGTTGGCAAGGTTGTCAGTGGGTTCCCAGGTGCTTTCCTCATGCGGGTATCCTAGTCATTTGATGTAGTACTGTGGCTTGTGGTAGTGGGTGTGGTTGCTGTGTATATACTCTACTTCATGTTCAAGGGATCTCCCTATCAGGATGGGCGGAGGGGCAGTCTTCAGTTTCTGGTGGGGTAGGGATGTTTGGTCTTTTTGAACAGCAAGGATCAATGGAATATGTCATGTATTTTCCAGGTGTCAGGTAACTTCAGACAGTACACTACTTTGCCTACTTGGCCCGTGATCTGGTAGGGGCTGCTTCTTTGGTGAGCTAGCTTCCAGCATGGGACATTTAGGGGTATGTTCCTTGAGTCTAGGTAGACCTTTTCCCCAATCTCTAGTGGCTTTCCAGGGGTGCGCTTTCTATCAGCAAAGGCTTTGTAAGTCTGTACTGCGCAGATTAGGTTTTGGGAGCAGGTCATCTGGGTTTCGTGGATGTTTTCCATCCAGGTTCTACCCGCTTTGTTAGACTCCTGGTTTCCAATATTGGGGTCCCAAGTGGGGTCAAATACATAACTAGCTTTGAAGGGGGACATCCTGGTGGACGCGTGATCTTTGCTATTGTAGGCGTATTGGGCTATGGATAATAGGTCTGCCCAGTTGTATTGATCGGTGTTTGCGTAGCATTGGAGGTACTGTTCCAGAATCTGGTTTACCCTTTCAGTTTGGCTGACAGTCTGGGGGAGATAGGAAGTGGACACGCATCTTTTGATTTCTAGGTCTTTCATCACTTGCGCCCAATAATGAGATGTGAACTGTGGTCCTTGGTCTGTCACTATTTCTTCTGGGGCTCTGTGTTGGGTGATTATTTGGCCATGAAAGTGTCAGAAGGTTTCAGCGGCAGTGCAATGGTTAGTGGTGAGTACAAAGTAGGCCATTTTAGTGAAGCGGTCAACCATCACCAGAATTGCATTGTAGTCTTTGGAGGGTGGGAGTTCAACTATGTAATCCATGGATACCAAATTCCAGGGGCCTGAGGGGATGTCTAGGGGGCAGAGGAGGCCTTCTAGCTTAGAGTGTCTTGTTTTGGTGTGCCCACATGTTTCACAGCCCTCAATGTAGTTGATCAAATCTGCATCTATCTTGGGCCACAAGTAATTCCTCTTGATGCTTTGAAGGGTTTTGTGGTGGCCCAGGTGGCCAGCTAGTTCCAAGTTGTGATAGTCCTTTAGTACAGAAATCTGAGCTAATCCTTCTGGTACATAGATTCTCCCTCAGAACAGTAGGGTGGTCCCTTTTAGTGAGTAACCTCTTTTGTACAGGGGGCTGTCTAGTTGTGTTGAGAGTTCTGAGACCATAGTTTTGGCAACAAGGTCCTTTGCCTGGGCTTCTAATATGTCTGATTTCTTAGCAACAATTTTCAGGTAGTTTAGCTGTATTCTTCCACTGGTTGTATCCAACAGGGTATGGGTGTTGTGTTCTCTCAACTCAGTGGAGGACGGGATCAGGTTGGCTCTTCTACTTAGGACATCTGGGACAATGGTTACTTTTCTGGGTTTGTAGTTAATTTCTAGTACGTAGTCTGCCAGTTCTAGGGCTTATCTTGCTTGTCGTTGGTTAAGCTGGCGTAGTTTGAAGAAGTAAACCAGGTTTTTGTGATCTGTTAGGACCTTTACTGGGTGCTCAGCGCCGCATAGGTATCTGCGCCAGTGCTTCAGGGTCTTCATTATAGCTATCATTTCTTTATCATATATAGGATAATTTCCTTCAGCAGGGATCATCTTTTTTGAGTAATATGCTACAGGATGTGGCATAACATCCCCTTCTTCCTGAAGAAGCACCCCTCCCAGGGCAAAGTCAGAAGTGTTGGTTTCCAGAATGAACAGCTTTGTGTGGTCAGGCATGGCTAACACAGGCGCAGAGGTGAAGGCCAACTTCAGGGTTTCAAAGGCAACAACACAGTTGGGTGTCCACTCAAACTGGACTTTGTCTGAGCAAAGGCGGGTCAGGGGCAGAGTAATCTGAGAAATTTTTTTGATGAAGTCCCTACAGTAGTTTGCTAATCCCAGGAAACTCCTAACATCTTTCTGACAGGTGGGGGTGGGCCAAGCTGTGACTGCATCCACTTTATCTTGGGCCACAGCAAATCCACCAGTTTGTACTATGTAGCCCAAGAATTCTACCTCAGGTTGGAAGAACTCACACTTCTTGAGTTTGACGTGAAGATTGGCTGCTTCTAGTTTCTCCAAGATGAGGTCCAGGTGGCAGAGGTGGTCTTCATGTGTTTTGCTATATATCAGGATGTTGTCAAGATATGCCACACAGAATTGGTCCAGGTATTCTCCAAGGTCCGAGTTAATCATCCTCTGGAAAGTGCTAGGGGCGTTGTATAGCCCAAAAGGCATGACTAGGTATTCATAGAGTCCATATTGAGTTTTGAAAGCCGTTTTATATTCATTGCCTTCTTTGATTCAGATTTGGTTGAAAGCATCTCAGAGGTCAATCTTAGAGTATAATTGTGCTCCAGTCAAGACATCACATATGTCATTGGCATTAGGTATGGGGTATTGGTTTTTTACCGTGATTTTGTTCAGCTTCTGGTAGTTTACACAAGGTCTCATTACCTCATCTTTCTTCCCAACAAATAGTAGGGGGGAAGAGCATGGGGCCTTTGAGACTTGAATAAATCCTTTCTTGGTCATGTCTTCAATGTACGCTTTCAAAGCCACCTGTTCTTTGTGGTTGCAACTATAGATGGGGCTGTGGCTGGGTTGTGTATCAGGTAGTAATTCAATGGCGTGGTTGTAGATAGAGTGTTCAGGTAGTTGAGTTGCCGCCTCTTTGCTGAAGACACTGGCCCATTTCTTGAGGGCTGAGGGCAGCTTCCCTGAGCAAGGGTCCAAATGCAAGGTCATGAGTTTGGTGGGGGTAATATGTGTGGGCTCAGCTGAATGGGTACAGTGTTGGGGTTAGGTCCCTTTCCCAGGGTTACGGTTTGATCACAATAGTTCAGGATTGCACCATGCTTGCCAGCCCAGGAGTCTCCAAGTATCAATGTGTGTGGTAATCCTTTCAACAAGATAACAGACAAGGGGTAGGTGTTTTGCCTAATCTTTAGCTCAAGGTGTTGTTTACATTCTTGGCCAATGTTAGTTAAGCTATTTCCCATAGTGACTTGGAATTGAGTATCTGAGGGGGTGAGTTCCAGCTTGGACACTAATGCAGGGTCAATGAAACTTTTGTCAGCCCCTGTGTCTAAGAAAGCCTTTTTGTGAAATACTTTATCTCCCACTTCTAGGGTCACTATGATATAATTATAAAACTGAGAGGTAGTGTTTAATTGGGCAAGAGAACCTGAAGTTTGGTTTCTTCTGGGACAGGCCCTGGTCTGGTGTCCTGCTTCATGGCAGTGGAAACACAACCTGTCTCTGTAATTTTGTTGCAGCTCCTCAGGTGTCATGGCTGGTCTGGCCGCGGTGGGGCTTCTGGCCATCCGGGGACCATGGGGGCAGCGCCGTGGGTTTCTTGGTTTAAGCTTAGTCCTTGGCAGAGCACAATCAGTTCCTCTAATTCAATTGTGGGAGGGTGGTGCTTGAGGAGGTCCTTTAACCCTGGGTTCACGCCTTTTCTGAATAGGATGGCAGCCAATTTATTGTCCAGCATAGCACAGGTCTGTAGTTTGGTGAATTCTTCTACATAGGTCTGAAGTGGGCAGCTGTTTTTCTTGAATTTTAACAGGGTCATGAAGGCAAAGTGACGGGTATTCTGGCCCTCTCCTGTGGCCATTAGTTCAGCCTTAAATTGAGCATAGTCTAAGAAAAACTCTACATTGTTGGCGGTGGCTTTGCCAAACCAGTCTAGGGCATCCCCTGTTAGCATGGATGCTACTCCCAAGACTTTGACTGTGTTGTTGGGATAGGCGGCAGCATTGGCTAGGAAGTGCAGTTGTAGTACTGGCATGGCTCTTCTAGCTTCCTCTAGGCTTAGCTTGCCCATCTGGGGCATGGTCACATTGAAGGTGGTTTGGTTCACAATGTTGTTCTGTACTTGGGAGGAGGTTGCTGTGGTCAGGTCTTTGCTCTCTGGAGCATCCTTAGAATCATCCAAGGTCTGGTTTGTTCCCTTTCACATGGAGGAGATTTGGTATGATAGCCACAAATAACAGTAATAAGTGATAATCATAAAAACAAACATACAAGTAGCCCCAAGTGCTAATAACATCTTGGGGCCCAGGTTACCAAGTTTGGGGTGGATTGTCATAATGTCAGGATACCAGGAGTACTGTGGGGCTCCAGCAGGCAAGGGAGGAGTCAAGGCGGGTACTGGCATGGCCCGCCAGATGATGGGACCTAACTTTACCAGGTAGGAAAGGGCCTTCCCAGCCACAGCCCAAGGTCCAGCCGCTGGCAAGGCAGAGTCAATCAAGCCTGTGAGCGCAAGGTAAAGCTCTCCCAGGAATTGACTACTCTGGCCAGAGGCATCAGAAGTGGGGGGGGTTGAGATGGTTGGTTTGGGTGTTGGGGGCAGTTCCATGGGGACCAAGTAGGCGGCAGAATTGTTGTACTTCCCGTTGAAAACCCAAAGGGTAGATTGTGATTGCTTTGCTGTCTTGGACAATTTGGTAGAGTTCCTTGGGAGTGTTTGGGTGGGTGTATCACTGCAAGTCTTCCAATGTCCAGGGTTCATGGTCAGGATTGGCGGGATACTCAGTGAAATTCACAGGGCCAAATGGAGTGTTGGGTGGGTGGTAGTAGTCAAAGGCTTTGGGTTTATCAACTGGATTCTGACTATCTATCCCAGTAGAGGGATGCTGACGCTTGGGTGTATGCAGGTGGAAGAGTATCAAAAATAGGTATGGAAACAAATTGGCAAACCAAAGGTTCATAATAACTTTATTTGGTAAGGATGACAATACAGAACTTTTTCAAGTGCTTCTGATTTATATACTTACTCACATGTAGGTGCCTCTGGGTATTCTTCTGATGTTATGTATGCAGCAAGGCTTGGCATTTCAGGTTCTGCTGTTTGGTTGACTGCTTCATGGTTATTTTTGGGGGTTTCATGAACAGTTGTTTGGCTTTTTGATGGTCCATCTTGGCTTGGCTGGTCATTGATTTTGGCAGGTTTGGCTTCTGGGGTTTTGGGGGGTTTTCCAATTAGATCACCATTTTTGGACTGGCTTGATAGGCTCTCTTGAGCCCAAAGAACTTGATTAAAAAGGGGTTCCCAATTGGGGACCCCAAATTGCTTAATGGAGGGTGGGCTTGGTCTGGGTTTACTGGGCAGTTAAAAATAGCCTGCCCAGGCCCAGCCAAACCCACCAAGGCTTGGGCATAGCTTTTGGGGCCCAATGCGGGCCCCTCAGCTGCCGCCAGGGCAGGAATGGTTCCCGTACCTGGATTTGCTTTGAAAAGCAAAAATCCAGGTGCGGACAAATCTCCCCGCCCACTAGCCCTGCCTGGTGGCTAGGAGCGGGTTTGATTCCCGCCTGGGGCTTTGAAGCTGTTACTTTTGTAACACATGTGGACCACAGGACCGCCTGTCCGCGTTTTTCTGGGATTGAGCTCCCACAAGCTGATACTGAGTGTATTAATCCATACAGTAAAAAGAGACAATCCAAAGAAATCATCATGCCAAATGGAGGATTAATCATAGCGCCTAATGGAGGCACTAATTTGGCAACTATTAGCTTCATAAACTTGAAGTCTACATCAGCAACCAATCAAGAGCCAACCCGGGAAAGAGGCACAGGCCTGCAACTTGGTCCCATGACCTCAACACTAAAGCTAGATGATCAGGTAGCCAAATCAAGAATTCAGACCAATGAAAGAACTCCCAGTCTGAGTGCCATTTTGCCGCCTTTGGACCCAAGCACACAGTTCCCCCAGCCCTGGCCTTCCTAATACCCTGATGAACCCCCCATGAAAAATGTTAAGCTTGGAGGGGGGTACTATATAGACCCAAGGACCCTGCGCTCCAAACTTGTTGCCATTTTTAAACAAATATATGTTAATTAGGCTCATACAGCTATTGTCTTATTTTGTATTTGCTGTCTACCAATTCAGTTCAAGATCTCCTGGCCCGCCTGCCCCACTGCCTGCTATTTTCTGCCCTCCTGGTGTACCCTTTAGACCCATCCACTTTACCAACTACCCTCTGAAGTCTAAATACAAAGATTACACCCCGTAAAAGATACTTGAACTTGATCCCCTGGCCCGCATACAATCTGCAGTTAGATACAACCAACAAGGCCTGTGGATATTTTCAACACCCAAGTTGTTCAGAGGAAGATCCAACTATCTTCCTGCTTACAACCTGTCCATGGAACTGCCCGTGACCCCAAAACCCATGCCTGCTTCCGCACCCGACCTCCCAACCAACCATACTGGCAAGCTATTTGGGATTGTGTACATCACCCTCACAGGGGTGATTGACACTATAATCCCAGCTGCTGGCCTGTGGTCTTGGGTGGGGAAGTCTACCTCATACCTTTTGAAGTTAGCTCCCCTCTTGTGGTGGGCATAGCCCACAAAAAATCCTGCCCGAGTTACCCCTGAAAATGACAGGATGGCCGCCCAAGACTGGATCCCTGACAATATTGTTGAAGACAGTGAATCCTGTGGGGATGTCCTGATTTTCTTCATATTGTCTCTATCTGGTGGGGAGTTATATCTGCTAGTTTTTTTGGAGTGATTTTGCTTTCAGTTGTGTAAGTGTGGATAAACTACATGTACTATCACTGTTGAGGATGTAATTTTTAGAAGTATAGTAAACAAGATAACAAAAAATTAAGAAGAGAATGATATTTTATTTGATATAAGTTTAGAGTACTATATAGTATCATGGGAAGCCACATACTGTCCATGTATGTCATGGCAGTTGCAAGGCTTGTCCAAATAATGCTCCGCTCAGGGCTTAAAAAGATTTGATCCCCATAATAGATGGGTGTTTGATAAGAGTGCCAAAGGCTTCAAAATCAGTTGGGGTATCACTTGGTAAATTAATTTCCCAAGAGGGAGAAATAAAAGACGTTGTGACATTGGTATGCCTGGGCAATTGGATATGCTGCCTTCAACTGGTGAAAGATTTAAGCAAGGGTCTGAAGGTTGCCTGGTTAATTTTGACCTTTTACCTTCTGGGATAAAATCCACAGTATCAAATTCAACAAGTTGCTGATAGGAAATTCATCTAGGGTATCTAGAATGCTGTAAGGACTTCAAAACCATTGGTATAAGGGTTCTTATATAATTAATGACTTATTTTTTTATAATTGGAAGTGAAGCAAAAAAGGCATGATTTTTAAACACATTGTTTAGAAATACTCTTATTTGAGACTCAAGAGCGCTGAATTGATTATAACCAGTTAATTGGTTTGCTTTTCGTCATACTAATCTCTCTAAAACCCATAATTTTATAATAATCATATGAGCGGTAGGGTTCACAACACTGATTACATCTAAGTATCAACCTGTATGTGGAAAAGTATATTTATATTTCCAACCCCTTTAGTCTCTCTCTTTCCAACTGCAGCATTAAAGAGTTTCCTGCAAATTAAAGACGCTCTCTCCCAATAAATAGCTTAAAATGCCAAATTTGTGTCCAGCTGAAGTATTATTAGCCCGGTACTTAGATAAAGAGGGAATTCAATAGTCCACGAGATGGCATAACCGGGATTTGGAATAAGATTATATTTAATTAGGTAAAGAGGGTAGGCGTATACCATAGTGCAAAGCTCTTGGCGCCATAGCATATGATTTATGAGCTATCGTCTAATATAGGGATTGGCAATATTCTGAGTGATTAACTTGGTAAGTTTAGCAATACTTGAAAAATGGTATATAGCCGTATATAAATATGAGTAGGATCAACTTGTTTAAAGCTGATAAGTCATAACAGAAGATTTTTTACAACACAACTAATTATATTACAGTATTCGAATTGGGAAGACAATAGTCCAGAAGGAAAGAACAGAGATTGACACTAAGATGATAGCTTTATTAATAAGCAACAGTTAATACAGTGTAAAGCCGTTTTTTAACTAAAAAAATTCCCATAAAAAAGTTAATACACTGTAAAGGGAAGTCACTAATCCATAAGGAGGTAGCATTGTGGTGGGATCCAGGAATGGGTTGAGCTACAAATAAATTATCAAGGGATCATTGTCTGGAATTGGCTTTGCTCCTAACTTAGGGATATTGCCTGCATCTTGACATTCAAAGAAGAAGGGATTGTGTTGTTAGATATGTAATTGGGAAGCTCTATGAACACCCCTGTGTGTTGTGAGATACAGTGGCAGATGAGTAGTTGATCCTGGTTGCAACAACTGGCCAATGGGTAACTCTGTGAGTGCCTCCTCTTTATTCATGATATGTTTTTAATGGGCTGAATGACTTGGTTGCATATATAATTGACATAATTGTTTCAAGTTAGACTGATAAGAAGTATATTATATTTATGCCTACCTAGTTTATATGATATCTATCTGATTTAGGTAGATACAATTAATAATCTTATAGCATGTCTATTACTCATGACTTCTGCTTTGCCGTTAATTTCGATATCAATCTGACTGCTGATCATCAATCTAGAGTTCTAATCCTTTTTGAAAGCCTGAATACTCACTACACAATTGTCAGCATATCCTTCCGAATGTATCTTAAGTTCAAGTCTATTCCGCTCCTCTCAATTGAACATATTTCCCATGGCGTGATACTGTTGATTTCATGGATTTAAAATGGTTCTATACAGATTAAAAATGATTTAGATTAAATAATTTTCAAAATGTTTAATTAAAAAACATCGTGGGACGGAAGTGGTTTTCGAGAAGCGGACCTTTATTTTTTTGAGGTGAACACTGCAGGGAGTATTTTTGCTGATTTCTTTTGATTTTATAGCCACAGCTTTGTAAAATCTGATAAAAGGGCCATCCAACTATCGATTCCGTTAAGAGTATATAAGTGAACGAGCTACACATCCATCTATTTATCGCAAGAGCAGTCTGGGTTTACCTGATTTCAAACTCATGATCAAATAAGAATTAACCGAATTAGCTTCAAGCAGCATCAGGTTTCGGTTGAAATCATGTTCAACGCTGCCCAAAGGTAACAATTATTAAGGCAATGTATAAAAATGCAAATGTCACCGATTACGCAAGTGGGTTGGTTTAGAAGCTCTTGAAGTAAGCAGATAGGTTCACAAGTTTTGCTCATTTAAATGATGGATAAATGATGTAGTTATAAAAATTATATGTAGGTTACTTTTGTCACTGCATGATTATTTTTATTATAGACTCTTCTTTGATCCATGTTAAAGCAGCTTTGTTTAAAAAATATATACCGATTAACATTTAATCCTTGGCGTTGTATTTAATGGAAAGGTTTGGAAATCGAGCAGATGATTCAAGTTTGGATCAGCTTGGCTCGATCTAACCGGCATGTGCTCCAGCTCCTTGTTATGGCATCAGTTCCACCCTAGCGCGAGCTAAAGGTAGCTTATATTTGCTTTGATGCACGTTGAAATTAATCTTTATTGATGTCAAATGTTTTTAAAGTGAAGATTGTCGGAACTTCCGAGTGGATGCTTTATCAAGCAAGCGCTGGAGTCGCAGTTTGGTTTCACACCCATTCCATTTACTCTGTCTATCTAGACATTGTCAGGATAATGCTTTCTTCCGCCGAAGCAATAAGGGGATGTTATTTCTAATATGTAGATAACTTAGCAGCTAAACGTATTGAAACCAAGGGGTGTCTTAGTCTGACAAATGGACAATGATGATTATAGAGCAAAAGTGGCATTATCGAGACAATTGATTCAATGGAGCTAATATTACTGGTTTAAGGAAATAGACAATTCCCTAAAAAAAGGTTGTCATATTCTACTTTCTGGATTACCCTAACGACATGTGAATTGGAATCAAAATAAACAAGGTTATTTTGTATTCCCCCAGAGAACTTCTCCATTGTAAAATATCCCAAGCTAGGCTGCACTACGTTAAATTGACTTTGCAATTTCAAGCGCGCTACAATTCTCACTAAAATTCTCAATGGCTGTCCAAAAGGCTCTTTTTAATTTATGTGCCCCCAAAAATCCGATTAATTTTAATACAGACACGTTAGCAATAAAGAATCTACCACATGCACTCTTGAGCCATATCTACACGATTAATCAAACATATTCCAAGCAGTCAAACTTCTAATACATTCCCACGAAAATACCATGTTAGCTATTAAGAGGTTAATATTCTTATTTAACTGTACATAACTTCGAATATAAATACTGATTTAATTTCCCTTTAATTGATTTTCTCAGTATCAAGGAGCCTAAAGTTTGCACCAAATCCGAGGAATATATCTTAATATAATAATTTTACGATGATGGGGTAAAGTCCAAGATAGATTGAGAGCCCGCCTTAACTCTGCTACCTGCTGCCTTTTGAACTATAATAAAGTACTATTCCCCCGAAGTAACCTAATCCTACTACCTTAGACTATGACCCAAATTGTAACGATATCCTTAGGTATAATTTTATCTAAGAATACTTGAAACACGTTATTATATCAGAATTAGGCTGGTAACAATCTTCGCATTGGGCCTAAAGTTAGAAAAAGTTACTTTCAAACTTCTATTTTGAACCATCAAATTTCTAGCGCTCTATAGAAATTGATCACATATTAGCCGTTAATTTAAATGTAGGTCTACTTTTAGGCAACAGCGCCCATGTCGACGCTATAGTAAAGTGGTGACCCGGTTTTACTTAATGGTATTTCTGGATCCAACACTTTTTTAATTAACGAAACACTTTACCCTGAACAATTTTAATATAAAAAAATATTTCAA
Organism: Entomophthora muscae; assembly: GCA_014839935.2. NCBI lineage: Eukaryota > Fungi > Entomophthoromycota > Entomophthoromycetes > Entomophthorales > Entomophthoraceae > Entomophthora > Entomophthora muscae. The sequence continues at coordinate 36,920 of QTSX02003078.1, read as the reverse complement.
AATAATTTTCATACTGAAATGACCGCAGAAATTTCACAAATGCAAATAAAAAATACCATAAGCAATAAGAATAAGGAGATATAAGCAAATATTTTTCAATTTACTATGTAATTTACACTACTTACTGTAAATTTAGAACCTGAACGTAAAAATGTGGGATTGTCAAATCCTTGGTCCAAATTTTGAATCACTTTTGCGGGATAGCCTTTTTTAATTAGATTGATTTTTTTTTGTATTTATTTGAATTTTTAAAAATGCGGGAACTCATAGACACTTTGCAAAGTTCAAGTCAAACTGCATATTTCCAATGGACGAAATGAATTAACTGGAATCAGATTTGAAGCGTTCAAATCCATCAACCATTTCCATTAAGTTTACTATATTTTTTGGAATTGCGGGATTGTCAAATCCAAGAACCAAATTTCAAATCTCTTTTGAATGCCACTAGTAAACTCAAATAATAATTGCGGGAACTGGAATCCAAATTGAATGTACAGTAAGTAACTAGGACAAATCAACCCAAATCAAGAAGCTCCACTCTGGATAAAATCAAATGAAAAATACAATCTAAACACCCATGTTTAGACATGAAATTAAGTAAAATGAAAAATTATCTAAACTGGAAATGATGCAATATTCTGCACTTTAAATCACTAATATAGCAACCATAAAACCATATAATGATTTATGAGCTACTCTCCTGATGACGCAGAAATTTTTTAAAAGTTTTTTGGCTCCTGGCGTAGCCAGGGGCCAACAAAACTTCTTTTCAAGGAAGAAGGAGAGGGGGAAAGATAAACTATTAGTTTACTAACTATGTATTTATGTATTGCTACTAAGGATACTTGATTACAGTAGATTTCAGAAGATGCTAATAATAAAGTAGAATTATATATTACAATCTATCTTATCATGTTGTCTTTCCTTTGGTGTGTTGATAATGTGCTTGTAATTAATTGGACAGCTTCACCTCCAGTTGCCTTGGCAATAGGAAATCAAGCTGTACAATTAATTGTAAGCACATTATCAACACACCAAAGGAAAGACAATGTGATAAGATAGATTGTAATATATAATTCTACTTTATTATTAGCGTCTTCTGAAATCTACTGTAATCAAGCATCTAAATTTTAGCCGTCCTAAAATGGAATAGGGTAATTTTTGAGAATGCCTATGATTCCTAAGAGAATTAGCACAAATCCACTCTATATCATTTAGCATCCTTTTTGAGACACCAATAAATTATATTTATTTCAAATTCCTTGCAATAATGATTTGAAATTTGGTTCTTGGATTTGACAATCCCGCAATTTCAGATTTGTTAATTTTTACATGATGTCCATGATTCAATTGAAATACAGGAAATCTCAAATCATACATTAGAATCCCACATTTCTGATTCATGTATCCAACATTTGTTTGCTGAGTTTTGTCTTTTGTTAGTTGAGTTATCTGCTCAAGAGATTTGAAATTTGCCAATTTAAATAAACCAAAAAAAATCAAAATAAATGGTTGATTTTATTAAATATTTTATTTTTCACTCAGCTGAGTTTCCCACAAAAGTGATTTGAAATTTGGACCAAGGATTTGACAATCCTGCATTTTTACGTTCAGGTTCTGAATTTACAGTATTATAAAAAATCAATTCCCAAAAAATAAAATTCCAATGAGATAAAAATAAAGATATTGTATATATCATAACAACTATAAAATAATAGAAAATTCTAAATTTAGTTAATTATACTTTATATAAGCACAACTGAAAATATCTCATAGCTTAAAGATAAATTAACAAAATATAAGATATTTCTTACAAAACCACATTGAAATTATATCTAAAACTTACCATTTATACCTAAAAATATTAGTGCTATCTGTCACAACTGTGCTGTTTTAGCAGAGTTACATGGGGGAAATATTTAGAAGATAGATAATAATCTTTATTGTGAGATAGTGATTATATAGTTCATGTGAATCAAGGATAACAGGAACATGATTGGTGATTACACGGCTGGATGAAAGAAGGGGGTGGATTGATCCTGATAATGAGTCAAGCACCAAAACAAGGTATCCCCCATAAAGGATCATCATCTGTTCACGTTGTTGGATTTGGTAATTTGAGTTGACTTCCTAGTCTGACTTTGAGTGACCGGATAATCAAATTGCGGGTCACAAACCCGCTTGGTTGGAACCTTGCTGGCAGGTCAAGCCTGCAGTTTTGACACCCCCCAACTGAAGGTCGGCCTCCTCTGGGGGCAGGTTGTCAGGGAGGTTGTCAGGAGCCTGGGCGCTGTATTGAACTAGTTGCTGTTCTGTGGCAGGCAGGGCGGTTTCTCGTTGCTTCTGTCTTGCTTTGCAGGGTTGTAGGAGATCATGGTGTAGGGTCTTGTCTTGCTTATGTTTTCCAAGCCCTTGCACAAGGTAAGTGTTATTGTTGTTTACCTTTAGAATGATTGCTGGCCCCACTTTCTTGGGTTGTAGCTTGCTCTTGTCAACATTCATGACCCAAACTTTGTCCCCAACTTCATGTCTATTGAAGATGGGGACAAGTGTCTTTTGCAGACGTTCATTCTTATTTGCTGTTTTCTCACTGTTAGCCTCTATCACTTGAGGGTCTGAGCGTGGAGGGACTTCACTTGGAATTTCCTGTTTAGGTCCTGTCAATGCTTGAATGATATTTGGCTGCGTGCCGTATACCAGTTCAAACGGGCCTTTCCCAGTGGATCTGTTTTCCTGGGTTCAACACACAAGTAGTGCAGTTGATAGCTGCTCATACCAGTCTTCAGGTCTCCTGGCTTTGAGTTTGGCTAAGGCTTGCACGAGGCTACCATTAAGCCGCTTTACACGTCCATTGGCCTGTGGGTGGTATGGTGTTGTCACGGTGTGTTTGACCCCACTTTCGGTGAGGTATACATTGGTATCTTCAGAGGTCAATTCTTTGCCTCCATTGGTTATCAGGAGTTCTGGCTTTCCAAACTTGCTGATTATCTCCTTGCCAATAAATTGTTGTATGTCATTGCCAGTGTGTGCCTTCACTTCTTGGGCTACTGGCCATCTTGTAGCAAAGTCAATGGCAGTGATGATGTATTTCTTGTCATTGTGTTTTCCTGGCATGGGGCCAACAATTTCAAGATCCCATACTTTGAAAGGTAGTTGTGTGCAGATGAGAAGTACTGACCTTGGCGGGGTTTTGCTTTTGGCAAACTTTTTGCATACCTCACATTGGTCTAGAACTTCTTGGACATTGCAGTATAAGGTTGGCCACCAGGCCTTATGTTTAAGGAACTCATATAGGTTTTGGCTCTTGGTGTGTCCAAGGTCTCTGTGATAGCGTAGGATGATGTCAACTTGCTGATGTGTGGGAATGTAGGGAATGGTTATGCCATCAGACATCTTTCTGTGTAGGGTCCCATATACATCAGCAAAGAGGTGTTCATTCTTGATGACTGTTTCCTTTGTTATGTTGATTGTGCCAGGAGGGAAACCTTTGTTCTTTGTTTGTAGTACTAAGAGAGGCCAGTCTGGGCCAAGCCCATTCTCTTCCCTTGAAGCACAAGCATACAGGCGGGACAGGGCATCTGCCATGGAAAGTTTGGCCCCAGGTTTGTACTGGATGAGCATGTTAAATCTCTCCGATAGCTCCATCCACTGGGCTTGGCGGCGCAACAGATTTTCTTGAGTTTTGAAATAGATGAGCAACTTATGATCAGTTAATGCTGTGAATTCTTCCTGACGTTTCAGGTAACAGCGCCATTTGACTAGGCAGTGTATGATAGCCAACAGTTCTTTGCTGTGGATAGGGTATTGACACTCACCATCTGTCAATTTTTGTGATTCATAAGCTATGGGCAGGAAGTCACTGTCATTATTTTTGATTTGTAGTACTCCCCCAATGGATGCATCTGAGGTGTTGGTTTCCATTTGATATTCACCGTCATGTTTGGGGTATTGCAAGATGGGAGCTATTGTGAATTTCTCCTTGAGGCGTCTAAAACAGAGGTCACATTGGGGGGTCCACACAAACTTGGACTTGGCGCCTGTTATGGCAGATACAGGGGCAGTCAAAACACCACAGTCAGGTATGAAGTGTTGCACATAGGCCACCATTCCCAAGAAGGTGCAGAGTTCCAACTTATCCTTGGGTGGTGGCATCTTGCAGATGGCCTGTATCTTCTGACTGTTGGGTTTGATGCCGTCTTTTGGGACTATATGTCCCAGGAAGGGTAATTGCTCACAGAAAAACTGGCACTCGGAGGGCTTGGCCAATAGTTTGTGTTGTGCCAAGGTAGTAAAGACTGTCTCCAGGTCTTTGTGGTGTTGTTCCACCAAGGGGCTGTAGACAATAATGTTGTCTAGATACACTAGGGTGTGCCTGCCTATGTGGGGTGCAAATACTTTGTTCATGAAGGTTACAAAGGTGGACGGGGCATTGGTCATACAAAAGTTGAGCACCACACATTTGTAGGAGCCGTATTTAGTGCAGAAGGCTGTTTTGGGGATGTCTTCCTCCTTAATGCAAATCTGATTTTAGCCTGCTGTCAGATCAATCTTGGAGAAGACTGTGGCTCCTCCCAAGGCATCAAAGAGGTTGTCAATCAGTGGCAGTGGGTAACAGTTCTTAATGGTAACTTTGTTTAGGGCGCGGTAGTCTGTGACCAGACGTAAGGTACTGTCCTTCTTGGCCACAAAGAATACAGCGGCCCCAAAGGGAATATGTGAGGGGCGGATAAGTCCTTTTTCCAATGCCTCCTTGAGGTAGGCGCATAAGACGTTGTCTTCATTTGGGGTCAGCCTGTAGATAGGGCGCGCCTTGGGTACAGCCCCCTTGAGTTGGATGGAGTGCTGAATATGCTTTTCAGGGGGCAGCCCAGGCAGCGCTTCCTTGAAGATTTCTGGATGGCAGGCCACAATTTTATGGTCCTGAGGTGTGGAGGTATCCTGGTGATCAATGAAGTATATGATTTTGTACTGGCAGGAGTCCCAGTCAATTGCCTTCAGGTTTTTTTTTCTTGTCCTGGGTCTCTGTGATAAGTACAAAGATGTGGTTGCGTAGGAGTTGGTCCATGGAGTCAGGGTAGATATGGTGGTTGACACACTTCACGCTTGATGGTCAACACTGAGGATGCCCAGTCTATGTGAGGATTGTTATTCTGTAACCAGTCTAGTCCCAGTACAATGTCAAACTTTGGAAAGTCAATGACGGGACCTTGAATGGTGGAGTAGAGGTTCTCAAACATGACAGAGAAGGGGGCAGTTTCTTTTGTCACAGCAATGTGGTGTTTGTCAGCCAGGACCACATTTTTAATCCACAAAGGATTAGTGGCCAGTTTGAACTTATCCATAAAGCTACTGTTGACCAGGGTTCAGTCTGCACCCAAATCCAGGAGTGCTGAGCCTGTGTAACTGTAAAAGTGGAAAGGATAGGACATCAATTTATTGGGATGTCTGGCAATGGTGTACAGTACCAACTCCTCCAAGGGTACTTGGATCATTGGGCATTGGTCCACGTCCTTGGGTCAGTACTCATCATTGGGTGAGTCAGGAGTTGTGCGGGGAGAGCTTGGCTTGCTTAATGCTCTCCCTGGGCTTTTCCCTTGTCTTGATTGCCTTGCGTGGCAGTGATATGGAAATGGGTCCGGTTTGACTGGCCATTGTTTCCATTTCCATGTCCATTTGAACCCGGGGGTTTGTGGTTGGCATTGTTCCTGTTGCCTCCAGGAGGTGGTCAAGAGGAGTGCCCGCCTGGATGGGAATCCTTGGGTCTTTCTTGTTTCCCAATTTGCGCCTTATGAAGTGCGTTGGAGGTTTGCTCCACTTTCTCTTCTTCACAGTACAAGCTTTGCAGGTTAGTCACCTGATCCAGGTTCACATGCCTCATCACATGTGACTTAAGAGCGTTGTAGTACATGAGGTGTGTGGCTGGGGTGTCAAAGGCCATATCAGATGGTGCACAAAGACAGAGTTCCTTGTAGGCCCAGGTAAGTTCCTTCACGGTGCCTGTCTGGGTCAGGTTCTTTACTTGGCATATGATCATGAGCGCTGTATCTTTAAGCACAAATCTTGCCAGGAAGTCTTGCTTAAAGGTATCCCAGTTCTTTTCAGTGTGTTATTTGTGCCACTTATTGCACCAGGTGCCAGTGTTGTGGGTCAGGCAAATGGAAATTTCTGCGATCCAAAACCGCTGTGGGCATTCCATCTGAGCCAGCTTGCTCTGGGCGGACTGGATCCATGCAGCAGCGTTGGCCCCAGCAAAAGGTTTCAAGGCGGCACTCTATAGTCTTTGAGCTACGTAGGCGGGCATGGTGGTTTTGTCGGCTGGTTGCGGCATCAAGGAGGGAGCCTGAAAGAGCCCTTGTGCAGACATGTTGTTGAAGGCGGGTAATGTAATCACCATGTTCTGGTACAGGACAAAGCCATCAGGTATGGCGGTACCAGGGGTGCATGGAGTCCAGTCAGGCAGGAGGCCAGACATAATTCTGTCAAGGATTTGTTGGCTGCAGTGTATGAGGGCAACAGGCAGAATTTTTTCAAGATAAGGCAGGATGGAGAACCTGCCTGTGCTACCAATGTTGTAACTGTGCTGTTTTAGCAGAGTTACACAGGGAAAAATATTTAGAATATAGATAATAACCTTTATTGTGAGATAGTGATTATATAGTTCATGTGAATCAAGGATAACAGGAACATGATTGGTGATCACACGGCTGGATGGAAGAAGGGGGTGGCTTGATCCTGATAATGAGTCAAGCACCAAAACAAGGTATCCACCATAAAGGATCATCATCTGTTCATGTTGTTAGATTTGGTAATTTGAGTTGACTTCCTAGTCTGACTTTGAGTGACTGGATAATCAGATTGCAGGTCACAAACCCGCTTGATTGGAATCTTGCTGGCAGATTGAGCCTGCAGTTTTAACATACCCAAAAAAATAATATAAAATTCAAGAGTAAAAAGGATCCAGGCAAAGCAAAGCAAAGTTTACTGGGCTAATTGAAACCACTAGCAAGAGCAGCTGCAACATTTTCTAGGTACTTCTTAATCTCTGCCGCATTATACTTCTTATTGACCACCCTCTGGACGTCCTCCTGGTAGTCCTGGTCCTTACCCTTTCTCTCCTTTGGGGTCACCCAGTTAGTCAGGTCACAAAACTTAGAAACATTCCGTGCCTGCTCCTCTTACAGCTTGAGGAAGAACATGTTGTACTTGGGGTTGGTCCCAAACTTCACCTTCAGGTGTTTATGCATCACCTTCAGGCTTGAGGTGGTCTTTATCTCCCTCTTAAAATAGGCGCTCTGACAGTTTCATGGCGCAGTGGCCCTGCTTTTCCCTCTCTGGGCAGTCACCTTCTTTCCTACCCATTGACGCTCTAAGTAATCAAGGTGCCCTTGAAGATGGTGGAGTGCTTCTTAATATAAGCATCCTCCAGGAGGGCCTCAAAGCCAATCCCAGTATGCTTCAGCTTCATAAAAGCCAAGGCAGCAAACTGAGTCAAGGCAAAGCAGCACTTCCCTTTACCATTGTTGAGATACTTCTCAAAGAGGCTCTTCTTGCTCTTGAGATTCTTGATGAGGGCCTGTCTAAAATGAAAGAAGCAGCCCTGAACTTCTTCATTAAAGATGGAATCAAAGGCTTTGAACTGAGCTGGCTAAAAGTCCATTATAATCACATTTGGCCCAAGTGATTGCACATAAACTAGCTGCTCAGCAGCCTGGGCAGACACATCCTTATTGGTGAAAGAAGGGATCACCCTGGTGGCGTGAGAGAGAGGGGGGAGAATATTGATGGGAAGGGAGCTCAAAGCATCCCTGAAAATTTTAAAGGCTCTGGCATAGACTTCCATCTTGGCACCAGGCAGGAGGAAGAACACAAATGGAAAACCTGGTTATCAAACTGCCCATGCAGGATCCAAAGCTGCTTGAAGAGGGAGGAGCAGGTTGCAAATGTGCTGTCACACAGCCTGGTGGTAGCAGTATTGAGCTGCTCCAGGATTTTGTTGTGGTGTAGGCTATGATACTATCCTTCATTTCCTTCCTATTTTCATGTAGAAGGAACATCTCACCATCCTCAGTTTTTTAGGGCATCTGTGAGAACTAGTTGTTTGATTGCAGTTAAGCTCTTGGCCAGGGGATTGGTGGCTTGACACATATCACTAACAAATTGCACCAGCTGTTTGTGGGTTGGAACCCTCTTCAAGCTAGTTGAGTTGAGGTACTTTCAAGAAAGCACAGCCAGCTAGGTGGTGGAAAGATCTTTGGAGGTGGGCATCACCTGGGTGAGATCCCACTTGAGGAGGCGGGATATGGTGGTGTTGGGCATTATGCAAGTGTGCTCACCCTCAATTGTTTGGACCAAGTCCCAGCACTCAGTGTTGAGCCGCACTGGGCAGGAGCAGTCCTCACAGGTGTAATGCCATCTCTTAAAGCCCTGGTTGGCATTGCTACAGGAAAAGATGTACCCATTAGCCACCATGGCTGGCCCACTCTTTACACTCATAATAGGAAAATATTTAGGCAAGGAAGAAGGAACTTGAACTTCTCATCAACATTACAAATGTTGTGGGCTGCAAGAGAGTTCCAAGGGCCAGCAAGAGCATGGCAAAAGCCAGTGAAGTGTTGTAACTGTGCTTTTTTAGCAGAGTTACAAGAGGAAATTATTTATAAACTAGATAATAATCTTTATTGAGAAATAGTGATTATATAGTCATTGTGAATCAAGGATAACAGGAACATGATTGTGTTGATCACACAGTTAGATGATGAAGGGGGTGGCTTAATTCTGGTAATGAGTCAAGCACCAAAACAAGGTATCCACTGTGAGAGATTATCATTTGTTCATGTTGTTGGATTTGGAAATTTGAGTCAACTTCCCAGTTTGTCTTTGAGTGGCCAGGTAATTAGATTGTAGGTCATAAACCTGCTTGCTCAAAAACCTTGCTGGCAGGTCAAGCCTGATGTTTTGACACCCCCCCCAACTGAAGGTTTGCCTCTTACGGGGACAGGTTGTCAGAGAGGTTGCTTTGATCCTGGGCGCCATATTGCACCAGCTGTTGTTTGGTGTGGGTATAGCAGCCACGTATTGTTTGTGTCTTGCTCTGCAGAGCCTTAGGCAGTTGTGGTGGAGGACTTTATCTTGCTTGTGTTTTCTAAGTCCTTGCACAAGGTAAGTATTGTTTTTGTTTACCTTTAGGATGATGAAAGGGCCAAATTTTTTTGGCTGTAATTTACTTTTGTTGGTGTTCATGACCCAAACTTTGTTGCTGACCTCAAATCTGTCTTGGATGGGGAAAAAGTATTTTGGAGGCGTTTTTCTTCTCTTTTTGGCTGGTTGCTGGTGGCCTGTACGGCGTGAGAGTCCAAGCAGGGCAGAACTTCACTTGTTATTTCTAGCTTTGGTCCTGATAGTGCTTGGATGATATTGGATTGTGTGCCATAGACTAACTTGAAGGGGCTTTTCCCTGTGGATCTGTTCACACGTGTTGTGACCTGAGGCGCAGCACAGATAAACAACAGAGAATCCTAACCTTAGGATTGGATTTGTACTAAGTCTTGCTTAGAATGGCAGGGAAGGCTATACAATTACCTTGTGGCCCTGATTGGATAATATCTGCTAGACATGGCTAGAGAGGCGCCAAAGTACGTGAAGACTCAAAGACAAAAATGTGAATAGAACTTAAATTTTATTGGTAGAAGTGAAATGAAATATATAATGTGTAGCTTTACCACAAAACAGTACACAGACAGTAGAATCACTTGCCACAAGCATGAGTGGGGCAAGTGAGTTGCGCAGAATCAGGAAACTGAACAATTGAATCTCCCAATTTAGAGCCAGACTCATTTTTAAGGGCAAAAGCAAAAGATATATTCATCCTCAAAAGAACCCATCAAAGGCAAAATCAAAACACGATGAATGGCAACATTCATGATATTTTCCCCCTCTAGATTGGCCTTAGGGGGTGGTACTTGCGGAATAACTTGGCATGCACGCAGGCAAACAGTTGACCACTAGAGAGGAGTTTCACAGTGTACTCTGATCCTTGCTTGAAGGTCACTTCCAGAGGTCCAACCCACAACATATCTAACTGATGAGTGTGTCCTCCTACTCTATGCTGATAGTAGAGAACATGGTCCCCAATATTGAACTCAGGCAAGGGAGAGCATCCAGCATTGTCAGTAGAGAGCTCAAGCATCTTGGTCTTGTATGCAGAAGTATACCCTGTGGCATGTATATCAATAATGCAGTTGACTAAATCTTTGATATGGCCTTCTGGGTTCACAGCCTTATCAGAGGAGAGGAGGGGTGTCATGGTAGGTTCCATAATGCCAGGTATTGTCTGTCCAATTAAGAAGGCTCGGAAGGCTGGGGAACCTGTATCAAAATTGACTAAGTTAACGTATTTAAACCAAACAGTTGATCAAAAATGGGTCACGGCTGCTCCAGTCTGCCAGCTGAAACCAGCTCCCCCTTGCAAACTGACGTTGATAAATTGACGTATTATGAGGGTCACCCAATATAAGCTTATTAATCAGCAAGGTTGTCAGAAACTGGTCACGCAAGGGTTCTTTGCAACCTGGACTAGATACTTACTTGAAGATGCCAAAGGAATAGGAGGTCAAGGCTCAGGTGGCATTGCTTAGTCAATTTTTCTGATATATATTGAATAATTTTCCCTGTTTCAACTCTAAGAGTTGAGTCCTCCTAAATTTACTCAATAAAAATCAATTATCCCAAGTTCTAATTTTAAATTTTAAAAATGCATCATGGGATTGGGTTATTGTGGTATATCCTGTACAATCTGATTCTAAACAGAATTATTTTGAGAAGATGGGGCACAGCATCTGGAACTTTGTTGTTGGCGCCGCCAAATGTCAATTTCATGCCAGCCAATTTTGCAGCTCCCCCCATTCTTGAAACTGAAATTGTGTCACTTCTCAATGCCCAGAATTCTACGTTGAAGATGCATTGATGCTTTCCCAGGTCATTTATCTTGGTTTATTCTGGTTAGGACTGATTGTTTTACTTAATCCTGGAGTTACAATTGGAAAATTCACAAAAAAATATCTGAAGCCGCGTTGGTGGTTAATCATGAATTCTATGTGGATTTGGGTGGTAATTCCCCATCATTTAGAAACAGCTTCATATTATCCAGTGATTTATGTCACAAGGGGAGCCCCCAGGAGTGAGTGAGTAGTAATCTCACGCCCATATAGCATAGCAAAGGGGGAGTACCCGGTGAAACAATGTTTGTTAAGGTGATAAGCAAAGAGGGCAGCGGGTAAGTATAGATCCCAGTTTGTAGTGTGAGAGTAAGTGAGTTTCCGCATGATAGAAACCAGAGTCAAATTTGAACGCTCAACTTCCCCATTGATAGAAGGATTATAGGGGACAGAGAAAGACTAGTGAGATCCCAAGGCTTTAAAAACAGAGGTTACCAACTTGGCATTGAAGTTAGTCCCATTGTCAGATAACAACACTTCAGGAAAGCCATGGAAAAAGAATACATCTTGCAACAGAAAGGCAGAAGTTGTCTTGGAAGTGATGTCCTTAGTAGGGCGAGCTTCTACCCACTTGCTAAAATACTCAACAGCAATTAGGATAAAGCAGCAATCATAGCAAGAGCAGGGGAGAGGCCCTACAGTGTCAATGCTGACAATATGAAAGGCGTGTTGAAGGGGGAATAGCTTGAACTTGTGTGAGGCAGCAGGTGGTTGCTGGAGCTGACAATCATGGCAACTAGCAATGACATCTGGAATCAGCAGGCAAAAGTTCTCCCAGAAATAGTTTTTCTGGAGCCAGTCATAGGTCTTAGAAATGCCTCCATATCCTGTCTCCTTGTGAGCTTGAAGCACCAACAAAAGGCAAAGACTAGGCCGTACATAAGGTAGGTAGCAGCCTTGTACTTTCTTGAAAAGCTGGTTGTCACAAATGAGCATGTCCTCAGATAGTTTGGATAGGGCAATAAAAACTTCTTCTGTCTTGTTCTTCCAGGAGGAAGGATACCCAATTAGTTCATATAGTTGATCAGCCTCAGCAGGGTGTAGCGCAAGGATGGGCATTCTGGACAATCCATCAGCGTTTTGATGTTGAATCCCGGGACAATGTAGTACAGCAAAGTTGTAGCCTTACAGGCGGAGAGCCCATCTAGCAAATTTTTACTCTGGTTTCTTAAGCTTTTGTACCCACTTAAGAGAGGCATGGTCAGTGACCACTGTGAAATGGGTGCCGTATACATAATAGCGGAACTGCTTGACAGCATGCAACACAGCAAGACATTCTTTCTTTGTGACACTGTAATTCTTGTCATGCTTGTTGAGGACACAAGAGGTATAGGCTACAGGATGATCTACACCTTCATCATCTAATTGAGCCAAGATAGCCCCAATAGACAGGTCACTAGCATCAATATATAGGATGAATTCCTTATTGTAGTCAGGATATACTAAAATGGGAGCCTCATTGAGTTTTTGTTTGAGGGTCTCAAAGGCTTGTTGTTGGCTAGCAGTCCATTCAAAAGGGAGGTTACACAACAGTTGGACCAAAGGCTCACTAGTGTTGGCAAAGTTGGGGATGAACTGTCTGTAGAATTCCCATCATACCCAGAAAGACTTGAACCTCTTGCAGATTAGATTGGCGGAAGCATTTTGTCAATGGCCTCAACTTTCTTGGCCATTGGGCAAATCCCAGTCTGGTTTGCCTCATGGCCCAAGAATTCAAGGAGTTCCTTGAAGAAAGCACACTTAGATGGTTTCAACTTAAGGCCAGCCTCTCAAATCTTTATGAACACTTCCTTGAGGTGAGCCAGGTGATCTGTAAAGGTAGCGCTGAAGACTGTTATATTGTCTAAGTACACTAGGAAACATGAGAGCTTCAAATCACAGAGAATGGAGCCCATGGCTTGTTGAAAAGTAGCTGGGGCATTGCAGAGCCCTTGCAGCATGCATGTAGGCTCAAACAGTCCTTCAGAAGTGATGAGCGCGGCCTTTTGTCTATCCTCAGGAGAGAGATCAACTTGCCAGTATCCAGAAGCTAAATTCATAGCAGAGAAGAACTTGATGCCACCAAGGCAGTGGAGAGCATCATCAATGCTTGGTAGGGGATAGGAATCCTTTTTGGTTAAGGAGTTCAAGTGTTGGTAATCCATCACAATATGATGACCTCCATCCTTCTTCAGTATTAGCAAGGGGAGGCCCATGTACTTTGGGAAGGTGCCAATAGTTGCTTGAGCTCTTTAGACACTTGAGCGTCTTCCACGCTACTGTGGCAATAAGGTTTAGTGTGGAAGGGGGGATTGTCACCAGTATTGATCTTGTGTATGACACCTTTGGCTAGATTATAATCAGTGCTATTTTTAGCAAAAATATCTGAAAACTGATATAGCAAATCCAGCAATTCTTTCTGTTGTACTGGGGATAGTTGCAGGAAATCTTGAGCAGTGAACAAGGACAGGACTTGGGTCTCATCTTCAGGTAAATTGATATCCTGAAACATGCCAAAGGGATGTAGCAACAGGACATTGGGAGCATTCAACAACTTGCCATAGCCAACAACCTGCCCTCTAGACACTTGTATGGGGAGAGTGGTTAAGTTGTTGACCAGCAATTGAACAGGGTCTTTGTGATGGACATTCAAGATTCCCAGGCAGAGGTAGGGTTTGTTGCGGCCTAGCAAAGGAGGAGAGTATAACTCTAGGAATATGCGCTCAGGTAACTCATAATATTTGTGAGTCTAGGATGGCTTGAGACACAGGGGGGATGGTTACAGCGGAAGTGGCCAAGAGAGGAATCCCTTCAGACGCAGGGCAAGCCATAGGGGGACACTTCATGTTGGAGGAATGTGTATGGTATTTTAGGGTGGAAAAATAGTGGGATACTCTAAGGCACACATCTTGAGGTGCTTTCCTGGGACTTTGACAGGCTCTTTGAAGATCAGAGGGACTTTGTACCCTAGGATGTAGATGTAACAATCCTTCAAGTTGATGATCCCATTTCATTCCCTAAGGAATTGAGTACCAACTAGGAGATTGTAACTCTCATTTTCCAAGACAACAGCAGGCGCGGCTAAAAGTAGCTTGCCAAACCACATGGGAAGAGCAGAATAAGCTCCTATAGTGCGAGTCATGGACAGCCCAGCTGTGCCATACAACTTGTGGTAATTAAGGTTGGGGGCAAGTTTGAGCTTCTTGACAAGCTTTGAGGAGACAACATTAACAGGAGATCCAGAGTCCAAGATGGCCTTGATTTTCACTTTTTAGATGGATATTTCCACACAAGTGGTGGTGCAACCAAAGGGAGGGAAGATGGCCAGAATGTCTTAGGCTTCTGCTAGCTCTTTGTCCCATTTTCAATCATGCATCTCAAGCCTGGAAACTCCTTATAGACAGTCTGGAGAGGAAGCAAGACTGAAACATTCTTGAATACAGCGCTGGCAACCTCAGCAGCTTTCATGGATGACTCTACAAGCACAGGGGACCTCTTAGCTTGAGTAAGGTAAGGGCAATAGACAACCTCCTTGGCTTCTGGCAGCGGCTTGGCAGTTGTTGTAGATTTTCCAGAAAGCAACTTATAAGGGACCACAATAGTTTCAGGGACAGCAAGAACTAAATGCCCATAGGTGTTGGGATCTTCCACATCTGAATCATTCATATCAGAGTCATCAGAGATGTCATGAAATAGCAGCATAATGGGAGGAGCCTCAGTGTCAGAAGGCTCAGAGTCAGCAATTGAGGGGGAATTGAGGGAGACTGGGAAGAATTGTCAACTGAGAGCGTCTCTGCCTCTAGGTTGACTGTTCTTTTCCTGTTTGTTCTTTGGGATCAGCTCCTTCAACCCAAGGATTGGTACAGACTCGGGAATGGTGACCTATCTGCCCACATTTATGGCAACTCTGGAGTAGAGGAGGATTATGTGAGTTAATGGTAAGGATACATGGCCCACATGAAGACAAACCATAATTAGAGACAGCACAATTCTCCCGCACAACAGCTCCAGAATGGGTAAGGTGCATATCCTGCAACAATGTTTTTATGCTCTTCATAGAAGAAAGCATGGCCTTATGGGCTTTGAAATGGAGGCACAGAAGCTGGTTAACCTTGAGGATTTGAGTGCAAGCCATGTAAGCTTTGTGGGCCGTCAATTGTCTGCTTGTTATCAGTTGCTGTTCTTCCATGTAGAATCTACCTTCAAATTCAGCTAGAGTCTCCTTAGATTTGAGAGCAATGTGCATAAAAGCGTCCTTTTTTACTTCCAGACTAAGGTCACCACCAAATTTGCTAATCAAAAGCTGCTTCATATCTTCCCAGGTCTCAATGATGGGAAGCTCTGATGCTACTACCTCTTAGCAGGTTGGGTGCAGATAGGTTAGAATATGCTCCTTTTTAACCTCATCTGAGGCTCTTCTCATGGCAGTTTCATAGATAGTTAGGAAAGCTGCAATGGCCAAATTTTTTGGGGTCAAAGACTTTCTTAAAGGTAGGCTTGAAATGTGTTTCTAGAGTTGGACCACCACTGTTGCTATTGAGTACATTTATGCGTGAGGAGAATTCTGCTTTGGATTCAGAGGGGGGTTGTCTAGCCCACAGCTGGCAAACACTCTCCTCAAGAGTAGTCAGGGTCTCAGAAGTGTGAGTACCTTTATTAGTAGCTAGGGTGGTCTGCCGCTCAGTAGCATCTAGATGTTGGCCCTGTGTTGTTATTAATAAAGAAACCTTGGCCAGACAGGAGGTAAGGGAAGGCCCCACTGAGAGGCAAGGGGCAAACCTGTCATTTACTAAGTCAATCAATTCACTCATTTCTTGCATGTCCCTATCAAGTTTGGTGTGGTCTTGTTTCAAATGGTCCACCTCATTAGCTAGAGCAATCAACTCTCTGGCACATTAAATTTGAGGGGCTCCTGACAAGCCAGGGAAACAGACTTCTTCATTGATAACTCCAACTGGGCTAGCAGCAATTGCCACCATTTTGCATAGGGCAGCAAGCTCTTGCTGTAGCTCAGTAACTTGGGTTATCAGAGCAAGCACCTGAGGATCAAGCTGAGGCGTTTTATCATGGCAGCATTGACTATGTGTAGACACTTGTAGCTCTTGAATGGCGCCCATAGTTTATGAACTCTATCCATCAGATTGTCAGATGGGGGAGAGGGAAAACATCTGGCTTGGGCATGGACAACTCATTTAGTTGAGTTTGGAGTTTGGCAATGGCAGCGGCAGTGGCTACCCTTTCTTAACCAATTTTTTACTGAGCTTAAAAAGGCCTCTAGTGGAAAGTCTGACACTTGTTATAGTTAATCAAAGGAGTAAGCACTGAATGCATTGAGCTATTTCACAAGTTGTTTGAAATATGTAAGAGCGGCATTTGAGGTGGAATTTACCTGGGTTTGCCAGGGCTGTTCTAGTTGGTAAAACTCATGTAGACGCTCCCTGACACATTTTGAGATGAACTTGTGCATTCTTTCAATGGAATTAACCAAGCAAGTTTGGGAGGTGAAATAGTTGTGTTAGCTTTCAGATACCAAGGAAAACATGGAGTGGATCTACTACTGTTACACAGCAAACTGATCCCAGTGGTTTGTGACAGCTGCTTGTAGGAACAAAATCTCCTGAATGTGGAGCCCTAACACCATTTGATAGTGGGCTAAGGAGAGTTGTACAAAGGATGAAAATAGGTGCTCAGAGAAGCCAGCTGCTGAGAGGAGATGCTATGGGAATTGCAGAGTCACAGTCAATTTGTAGTATTCTGCTCAACTGAACTATAATTGGAGGTAAGGGATAGCCCCTTCAACAGCTATCCCAAGGGCTACTACAATGACTTTTTCTAAGTTAGGGGTACCCAAGGGTTAGGCCACTAGACAAGGACCATTCCCAAGGTTCAGTACAGTAGGGACAATAGGTGGGTCTACAATGTCTTCTTTGATAGGAGGACAGGTGATTTTAGATGATGTTGGATCTTATATGAAAGGAGGCAAAGGACCTGAAATGTAGTTGCAAAAGGGGTAACTGAGGGGCTTACAGTCCCTGTAGTGAGCACCATTTTTGTCATGACCTGTGGCGCAGCACAGATACACAACAGAGAATCCTAACCTTAGGATTGTATTTGTACTAAGTCTTGCTTAGAATGGCAGGGAAGGCTATGCAATTACCTTGTGGCCCTTATTGGATAATATCTGCTAGACATGGCTAGAGAGGCACCAAAGTATGTGAAGACTCAAAGACAAAAATGTGAATAGAACTTAAATTTTATTAGTAGAAGTAAAATGAAATATATAATGTGTAGCTTTACCACAAAATTTTACAAGGACGGTAGGATCACTTGCCACAAGTATGAGTGGGGCAAGTGAGTTACAAGGAATCTGGAAACCAAACAGATGAACTTTCCATTTTGGTAACAAACTCATTTTGAGGGGCAAAAGAAAAAACAAGACATTTGTCCTCAAAATAACCTATTAAAGGCAAAATAAAAACATGGAAAATGGTGGCATTCACAACAACAAGGGACTCAAACACCCTATGAATACACCAGTAGAACTTTAAATGTCCACAAATGAAACTACACAGTGACAGAGCGCAAATTGCTGGCAGTCTCTACACATGCAAGCAATTTTGGGTCTATTTCCATGATGTGCGGTTCACAGTGGTCACAGACCACATCTCCCTAGCTTGGCTCCAGAACCTCAAGGAACCAGAAGGCTAGCTTGCTTGCTGGGCGCTGAAACTACAGGCCTTGGACTACAAAATCCTCCACTACCATGGCAGCAAGCACCAGAATGTTAACTGCCCATCACACTTACCCACTGTGGCCTTAGTGAGCCCATTAGAAGATCAGCTGTACCACAAAATAATGACTTGGGAGTTTAGCAACAAGCCCAAGAAAGTGAAGCATATCTTATCAGACTTTCTGAAAGGATACAGTACTATGCAATAGTGTGCTATACAAGTTGGTGGATAGCAAGGAACACATATTCTCTCTTTCATTCAAAAGGACTAGTATTGTCACAGCTGCTCATAAGGCAACAGGTCATGGGGCCTTTTGGAAAACCAAGGAGATCCTGTCTTGCACCTACTTCTGGGGGCAACAGCGCCCATGTCAACACTAAAAATGTTGACAGTGGCCATGTCAACACTATAGTAAAGTGTCACCCTGGTTTTACTTAATGTTGTTTCCTGGATGTTGACACTTTTTTAATTAACAGCACACTTTACCCTGAACATTTTTAAAATAAAAAATTATTTTAAAATACTTTATTATACTAAAATGACCCCAGAGAGTTCAAAAATGCAATAAAAAATATCATAAGTAATAATAAGGAGAAATAAGCAACTTTTTTTCAGTTTACTATGTAAATTACACTCTTTATTATAAAATTATTTTTTATTCCCATAAAAATTAAAATTCTAATGAACCAAAAATAAAGATATTTTATATATCATAATAACCACAAAATATAAGAAAATTCTAATTTTAATTTTTCATACTTTATATAAGCATAACTGAAAATATCTCATACCTTAAAGATAAATTAACAAAATATAAGATATTTCTTACAAAACCACATTAAAACTAAACATAAAGCTTACCATTTATACCTAAAAAGATTAGTACTATCCAAAAAAATTAAAAGTTTAAAAGTAAAAAATATATAGGCAAAGCAAAGCAAGGTTTATTGGGCTAATTAAAGCCACCAGCAAGAGCAGTTGCAACGTCCTCAAGGTACTTCTTTATCTCTGCCGCCTTGTACTTTTTCTTTACTACCTTCTGCACGTCCTCCTGGTAGCCCTGGTCCTTAGACTTCCTCTTCTTGGGGGCCACCTGGTTGTCCAGGTTGCGGAACTTGGAGACAGTCCGGGCCTGCTCCTCCTGCAGCTTCTGGAAGAACTTGTTGAACTTGGGGTTGGTCCCAAACTTGGTCTTCAAGTGCTTGTGCCAAACCTCAAGGCTAGAGGTGGTCTTCATCTTCCCCTTGAGGAAGGCGCCCTGGCAATTCCAAGGGGCAGTGGCCCTGCTCTTTCCTCTCCGGGCAGTCACCTTCTTGCCCACCCATTGCCGCTCAAAGTACTCCAGGTAGCCTTCAAAGATGGTGGAGTGCTTCTTGATATAAGCATCCTCCTGGAGGGCCTCAATACCAAGCCCAGTATGCTCCAGGCACACAAAAGCCAAGGCAGCAAACTGGATCAGGGCAAAGTGGCACTTACCCTTACCATCATTAAGATACTTGTCAAAAAGGTCCTTCTCACTTTTGAGATTCTTGACAAGGGCCTGCCAAAAATGGAAGAAGCAGCCCTGGACTTCTCCATCAAAGGTGGCCTGGAAGGCTCTGAACTGAGCCTGCTCAAAGTCCATTATTATAACCTTTGGCCCAAGTGAGTGCGCATGAGCTAGCTGCTCAGCGGCTAAGGTTGCCTCATCCTTCTCAGCAGAGGAGGGATTGGCCCTTGTGGTGTGGGTGGGAGGGGGGAGCTGGTTGGTGGGAAGGGAGCTCAAAGCATCCTGGACAATCTTGAAAGCTCTGGCATAGACCTCTGTCTTGGCACCAGGAAGGAGAAAGAAGACAAGGGGGATGACCTGGTCATTGAACTGCTCATGCAGGACCCAAAGCTGCTTAAAGAGAGGGGGGCAAGTAGCAAATGTGCCGTCGCACAGCCAGGTGGTAGCAGTGTTCAGCTGCTCCAGGTTTTGGGTTGTGGCGTAGGCTACAATCCTATCCTTCTCTTCCTGCCCATTGTCATGGAGCAGGAACATCTCACCATCCTCTGTCTTCTTGAGGGCATTGGTGAGGACCAGGCCCTTGATGTTGGAGGCACTCTTGGCCAGAGGGTTTGAGGCTTGACGCCTATCACTCACAAACTTGACCAACTGATTGTGGGTTGGCACCCTCTTCAAGTTGGTAGGGGTCAGGTACTTGCAAGCAAGCACAGCCAGCTGGGTGGCAGAAAGGTCTTTGGAAGTGAGCATAATCTGCACCAGATATCACTTCAGGAGGCAGGAGATGGTTGTGTTGGGCATCACACAAGTGTGCTCACCCTTTATGGTTTGGACCAGGTCCCAGCGCTCAGTGTTGAGCTGCACTGGACAGGAGCGGTCCTCACAGGTGTAATGGCCGCTCTTAAAGCCCCGGTTGGCATTGTTGCATGAGAAGATGTATCCATTGGCCACCATGGCCAGCCCACCTTTAACACTCATGATGGGGAAAAACTTGGGTAGGGTGAAAGGAACCTTGAACTTGCCATCAATGTTGCATATGTTGTGGGCCAACAGAGGGTCCCAAGGGCCAGCAGGAGCATGGCGGAAGCCAGGGAAGTAATCGGGGTGGGGCTTTGTATCATCCCCAGATGAGCTTGAAGGGGGAGAGTTTGGCGGGGGTGGGGAAGCAGAAGGAGGCTTGTTGTGGTGCTCCTCATGTGCAGGAGACTTATCCTTGGGTGGGGACTTTTGAGCTGAGTGCTTCTTCTTGGTTGGCTCCTTGTCAGAAGTCAAGTTGTATAAACTGTGCTCTGTAAGAGAGCCATCAGTTTCCTCTCCCCCAGTGGAATGAGCAGGGCTCTTCTCAGGAGAGGGCTCAGGGGAGGGCTTGGGGGATGGTTTGGGGGTGGCCTTCTTTGACAAGACAGGCTTCTTCTTGGTGGCTTTGGTGGGCTTGGAGGGATGCTTGGTACCCTTTGGCTGCTTAGAGGTGTTCTTGTCCTAAAATAATAAGTAAAATGGTTTAACATAAAGCAAAGTATGTAAAAAAACAAACAAAACAACTTAAAAAGCATAATATATAAAAGTAAATCTTAGATGGTTTTTATTGGCATTTAAATGTAAAATTTATTTGTATAGCTTTATTTTATTAAAGTTATAAATAAAAGGTTAAAAGTTAAGAGAAATATGTGAAAGTATTATATTTAGATATAGATTTTATTTTAAAAATTAAAAAATATGAAAGAGCAAATTCAAAAATACAACATATCAAAAAATGAGAAGTTTTTATTATATAAAACATAAAGTTTTATATGTGAGAAGTGAAAAGCGTCAACATTATGATTGAAAATTAGTAAAAAAAGCTGAATTCTCACTGTCAATTACAAAAATTGTAGACATTATTTTTGACAACATTCTCACTGTTGACATTATTTTGAAAATTTACTATGTTTTTTCATAGTACACTTAATTAAATTTACGCAGGCTAGCAAAAAATCAACTGTTTCCTGTGTATTTTTGTTCACATATAAAAATTAAAAAAATATAAAAATAAGTTAAAAAAGTATCAAGGTTCTTTATTTCTTTATTAAAAATTATATTTGGGTAGTGAGAATATGATATTTTACCATTGCGCTTAAGTAAAGTTATTAAGAAGTTGTATTCAAGTATTGAAAAAGGTAAAGTGTCGACAACGTCAGTTACAACATTCTTTATATGAGGTGGCATATTAATCTAGGGTTAATTGCGCCACTCTAATTTGCTTAACTCCACCCCAGGGGTGATCACGAGCACATAAACAACATTTATGAGTGTTGACATTATTTTTAATAATAAATTCTATAGTAACTTACATAGTAAGTCACACTTAAATTATTGGATTACCGTTAGCATCCAATCCACTTAATATATTAAAGCCAGAATAAGTGCCACATATATATTTATAACATGAACATTCCAACAATCAAATATATGCACACTGTGTTTTTCAATATAATATTTCAATAAAGAAATATTTTTAAATCCACACTTATTTTTTTACTGTAGATGCTTCAGTTTTGTTATTAAAAATAAGTTATGCTTAAAAAGTGTTGGCATTGACACTTTTACGTCGTGAAATTGAATAAAAAATAAACTAATTTTTATTAGTAAACGTAAAGGAAAAATCAGGTTAAATTGAGTTTTTAATTAAGCTTGATATTAAATTGTGTCAAGATGGCCACAATTTTGTCATGTTTTCTGGGTTTGCACCCCTGAACGCTTTAAAAAAAGAATTAAGCTAGCGCAACTAGCAAAAACATAGGAGATTTAGAGTTTTAATTCAACAGTGGCTATGTCAACAAAGTGTCAACATAGGCGCTGTTGCCCTTCTGGGAAGTAATGAATTTTGACATTCAAGAGACAATTGACTGCTGCGTCAAATTCCAAGGGAATAAGCCACTACAGAAAAGCACAACTTACCAGATGGTGCAACCCCATTATGCCTGGTATACTATATATATGGATGTAGTGGTACCACTCCCATATAGTGGCCCTGGCTTTTGTTATTTGATAGTTGCTATAGATCACCTCACTAAGTGGATAGAAGCCCGGCCTCTCAGGAAGGTAGATGCTCCTTCTACTGCATAATTTGTCTTGGATGCCATTATACTTTGCCATGGCTGCCCCCAGTTCCTACTCTCAGATAATGGGACCAACTTTACGGCCTCAGTAATATTGAGAGTGAACAACCTCATGGGAGTCTGCGGAGTACTCTCCACTCCATACCACCCTGAAACCAATGGGATGGTGGAACACGTCAATGGTACCCTAACCCAGATCCTCCGGAAATTTAGCTTCATCATGTACATCCTCTTGGGAAACATATTTAGGAGCAGCAGTGTTTGTGTACAACATTTTGTTGCATTCCACCAATGGTATGTCCCCTTTTCAACTGATGTATGGTCAACACCCTGCCATTCCACCTGTCTTATACTCAGCCACAGGTGATCCTGGGAAACTTTCCTACAACTAGTATCTAGGTTGACTAGCTGACATACTCATAAAACTGCAAGCATCTTCTTTTAAGAACACAGCTATTAAGACACAAGTCAGATTTGAGAGAGACTCCGCTAATAGAGCCTCATTGCCCTCTTTTGAGGTAGGGGAGGGGGTTGTATTCTGCAACACTCAAGGCGCAGTTAGATCCCACAAAAGAGATAAGCTATGGGTAGGACCCTTTGAGAATACTGAGAAGGCCTCACCTGATGCCTACACCACCAAGGATAAGGATAGTGGATGCATATACAACCACAGCATGCAAAGTTCTTATGACTATTATGCAACCCAAAGAATGGGTCTAATTAAACATCTTTTTGGTCTTATCACAAAGAATAATGAGAAAAAATGACAACTCATATATTATAATAAGAAAAAATAAAAATGATAAAAATGTGCAAAATATTAGAAAATGACATAATCCTGTAAAATATTTATTGCTGAGAGCCCTCTTCAGGCTCCTCAGGGATATGATGAGTGGTAGCCTCCACATAGTCCCCAAAAGCGTGGGTGGCCACCATCTGATAAAAGATGATAACATTCTTAAGCCATATGTGTCAAGCCTCAGGTGAGAGCCGCTACCAGTGCATGATGGGCACAGTCAAGGCCAGATCCCCATCTGCTAGGCAACCCAGACCACACTCAATGGGGAAGCACACTCTCAGCACCAAGCACTCCACAATAAATCCCTCCAAAGGACAATTGACAGGAAGACCCTGCTAACGGTGCAACATCTTACAGCAGTAGAACTCCAGGATAGCCTGCATCTGGCCCAAGGAACCACGAGGAAGAAAAGGCCTAGGGACCAGAAAAAGATTTCTCAAAAGAGCCATATATGGAAGGCACTGGGTGGGATCCCCAGTCTATAGCTTTTCTAATGTGAGATTGATGGCAGCAGCCAGCCAATTGTGCTGATTGCCAGTACGCCAAAGACCCCACTGACAAGTATAGTTGGGACTGGGCCCCCAAGCACGGGACTAGGCTCAAACTACAGCACAGTTGAAATCTATGACCTGGGCATACTCAGCATAAAATTCCACATTAGAGCAGGACGGCTCTATCGTGACTCACTCTAAGGGCCAGGCCAACTTGCAAAGGACCACAGAGCAAACAGCAGGAGGATGGTATTGCTCTAAGCACCAGAGTTGGGAGTGGATATCCACCTCCTGTCCACAAGACAGAAGAACAAAGAGGACCTCACTTAGAAGCTCATTTTCTTGTAACAGGCCATTCACCTCAAATTCTGCATGATCTGGGTCATATGTGAGTACCATAGACCCCAACAGGGCCAGATTAGGCGTATAAGGCACAGTAGGAGGGCAGGGAATAATGACCCTAGCTTGCCAAGCCTCTGGGTCCACCAAGGAAGCCCAATGTACACCTGTAACTACCAAAAGGGAACAATTTTCCTGCTTGGCCTCCTGCTCCAAGATTGGGCTATGGAGGCGCTGAAAAGGATTAGTGACCACAGTAGTGTCCAAGGGCAACTCTGAGCAGGTATTGTTCTTGTGAGCATGCAGTGAACACCACCTTTAGAACTGGAGGCAGCATACCTCCTTGCCCTTGCAATTAAAATCCAACTGACGGTTCTCTGACATGGTTGCCAGGAACTCTTGGTATTCTTCTTTGGTGCTGAGGAGAGAAGACATAGTTGAGAAAGCTATTATGCCTGACTTTCTTCTTACCCTCCCTATTTATGGTCAAGAGGTGGGAAATGTGAGATTATGCTGATTGACCACAAATGATCAGGCTAATTATTGCACACATATCTTTATCAGTTACATGATGTATTATCACTAGGTTATCATTTAATTAAGTAAAGTGATTATACACTGTATAATTGCTAGTTTATAATAATTTATATGGATATTATACGCTGTATAATTGTAAGCCAATATAATTATTATTATTAATTACATGCCGTATAATCAATAGATCATCAATGTTAATCTCTCATTCCATCCTCTGGATGTTGTATCAACTCAGTCCCACCCAGCCTGAAGGGCGTATATGGCCATATCAAACAATTGATGTGCAAATAGCAAGGAAATACCAAGTTTGTATCAGCATTACATAGTGTATAATTGGTTTCTTATTAGTTTGGGTCAGCATTACACGGCAGATAATCCACAAGTCAATATTGGATTGATTCAGCTATTATATGGCGTATAATCCCCAATTCAAACGTCATATTAATAAGAAGAAGGCTTGCCAGCCAGAAAGGGGTCACTGATTAAGCCCTAGAAATGGGAAACAGGAATACCAGGATTCTACCTTCCAATGTAGGAGGACTGAACAGGGACCAATTCTAATTGTCAACCAAATACAGTGTAGTTTCCTAGTGTCATAATAGGTGTGTGAGATACAGCCAATCAATAATTTCCAGTAGGCTAGCTCAAGAAGGGCGTAGGCTGTAGCTGAAGTGTCATGTACACCTTGCTAAGCCAGTAGCAGCACACGTGCCAAGGACAGCCAATCAGAATAGGCGCATCCAGCAAAGATAGTCCTATTGCAAAGGTAGCCACTGAAAACTGTCTGAAAGGACAAGAAAAATGGTTTTTGCAGTGTATAGTAATACACCTGAAATGATGGGGAAAAGCTCTTATTTATACCTGGATAGATTGCAGTCCTTAGCTAGATCATACTCTAGTTTTAATAAACTTAATTATCTTAAAAGTTATATTCTATTATATTCTGTAATGCTCTTGCATAGGATTCTATAGATTACATTGACAAGGCTAACATCCATCTGTAGCTTTAAACATACCATCAATACCACAAGTTGCTCAACATAGAGCTTACCTTTTATATGCTTGAGCCTATTTACTGCCTGTATTTGGTCCCACCAGCAATGATGGAGAAGGTAAGTATGTGCTTGACACCTACTATGAGCCCTATGGCAGCGTGGGAACCAGGAAGATAGCAACAAGCATTGAGTTCTATAGGGCTATAGAGGGACAGCTGGTGTTAAAAAATATTACAGCCTTCTACAACAAGGTACCCATGCCTTGCAAGCCTGCCACCAATCAGGATCCCAGTTCATCTGAGCCCACTAAGCCTGCCCAGAAGCGCATTCTTGGTATCAAGTGGATCATCTTTCTCCGGCTCATGCGGGAATCTGGTGACAACAAGGCGGCCGCGGGTCTTGTTGGGGTGGATCCCAAGTACACCTTGAAGACCTTCAACAAGTTCATCAATACTGGTTGTGTCCTTGCTGCGGAGAAATCCTTGCACATGTCCACCATGCTCACCAAGGAGCACAAATAGGCAATCCTCCAGTGGATAACCCAAGAATGCCATCTTGAACTGGAAAATATACAATCAATGGGTAAATCTACTTTTGGGGTATAGGCCTCAATTTCCTTTTACTACCATCTGGTAAAGGGAATGCAATTTTCATGGAAAAAACTTAGGGTATCCCCCTACAATAGAAACAGACCTTCTAACATTGACATCTGGAAAAAATACGCAGAGGTGTACACTGCCCTCAAAGCCAAGGGGAAGGTCAAATTCTATTACGTTGACAAATCAGCATTTGTATTGTCTATGCAGAATGTATAAGGGTATGTCCCAAAAGGCTCAAATGACGGGATAGCTTGGTATACTGCAGTCCGCGCCACAGCATATTCAATGATGGCTCTCCTCAGTCCAAAGGGGGTTGAGCTGTACCAAATGAATTTGAGATCTCACAATAGCTGGACCTTCCTATCAATACTTCAATTGGTCTAGGAGCACCTGAGACGCACAAGCCTGGGCTTCACCAATGTAAGTGTGCTGGATAACGTTGGTCTCCATAAGGTGGCTGATATTCTTGAGGAATTCCCAATGATTGACACTAGCATTGCAGTGGGCCCCCAGCAATTGGCCACAGCAGATTTGTGCCTTCTCTTTCTCCCTACTTATTCACCCTTCCTAAATCCCATCAAAGAAGTTTTTGGGTGGCTCAAGCAAGTTGTCAAGCAAGGGACCATAGCTGGGACTGAGGACCTCTTTGATTTGCTGCAGGCCGGAATCCACACCCTCCTAGCTATGACTGTGGCCAAATTCTATGGTAACACTGATTTGTTTATCCCTGCCTACCTTTCCAAACAGTCAATCAATTAAAGGCTTAGCTTGTCCGGCTTTTTTATATTCTCTAATTTACTATTTAAGATTTATTAATTATCATTTTATATTTAGAAGCTTCTAATCCCATAATCCCATTTAGCGGCACCATCTATAAAGGTTAGTAATTTATTTTTTTATTATGGCATCTGAGGCTATCCCAAACATTTGATACTTGATTACGTGAATATATTTTTATCACTCTTATCAAAAGAATATAAAAATGGGATTAAAAAATTAAACATAAAATGTACAAATTAGAAGTATATTTTATTAATGTATATTATCATGCTTTTATGAAAACTGTCTCCAGGATTTATTTTGCAAAACTGGTTTTCTAAAATAAGAATCAGAAAAATTTATTATAATAAAAATAATATAAATTGTAATGAAATTATATGGAGGAGAGGATTTATTAAGAGCATCTGTAGTGAGTTCTTTGGTATGTACCCCCTGGTAATGAAGGTGGTGCACAGCCTCCACCGCCACACTGTAGACAGTGGATACACCCTGATTGAAATATTCTTGGCGGCTATTAAAAGAGAGTGTTGTTAGGTGAGAGTGATGCAGCAGCTTCTCTGGCGGGGCTGCAGACCATAATATCAGCCAGGGCCAGGGCGTCCTGGATTACATGGTTAACTGAGTTGTACCTGGGGGGACCTTCTGCCTGTCCAATGAGAGCCTGGCCTTGTTGACCCTGATAAGAACACTGTCTAGGTCCTCTACACTGGTTTTCATCCCAAAGAAGAAAATATACTCAAGGTAAACCTCAATATGAAGTCTTTGTCCAGCAAGGGCTTCAGTACAGTAGTTTTAAAAGCTATGGCGACAACCAAAAATACCTCAGATTTAAAAAAAATGATTTCAGATTTAAACAAAATCCAACTCTCAGGTTAAAATATACACTCTGTTAACAGGGTTTATTGGCGTTAATGGGCAAAATGAGTCAACACAGCAACAAAGGGCTCACACGTAAAGAAAAACCATTCAAAATACAATCTGAAATACATTGATTCACAAACAAAATGGTGTGAGTTGACTTTTGGTGTACATATGTTTAATATGTGAATCAGTGACAAATTACACCCAAGCAAGGTGAGTCAAAACTCAAACCAAAAACAAAACACAATAGCAACTCACTATGTAAACAAAATCATTCACGCAATGTGTGCAATGGATTGTAATCATGAATGATACCAAGGTATCTAAAATAAGACACAAGATCTGAAACATAAATTTTAAAAATATTGTATTGGGTGGTTGAATTTGGCAGTAAAATCTAGGGAAATGGGTGGATTTTTTTTGATTATTCTAAAATGGGTGTTTTAAAACCAAAAACAACTAATTAAGAAATAAAAAAATCTATAATTGGGATATCAGGTGGGGAAAAATATTAATTAAATATCCATATTCAGATAAAAGCAAAAATTAAAATTAGGGAGTAACTTAATTGAAAATATCTAATATTTTATTAAATTTTAAAATGAAAGGAACACAACACCAGAGTACCAATACACCTGTTGTGCGCTGCAGTTGTGGTTGCCCCCACAGGTCAAAGAATATAGTTAGTGCAACCCAAGTGCCTATTCAAGGAGGAGACAGGAGAGGAGAGTTCCATAGTGACGCTGCACTGACACAGCCGGTTCGAGGAGCACAAGCTGCTAGGGTGCAGAGCATAAACCCTTGGGTCCCAAAGCTGATCCAGAAGCCAACCAAGGTCACCACTACCAAAATGGTTAGAAACAAGGATGTAGAACTTACTTTGTATGTGTTCAACGTTGTGTACCGGCAAGAGTTGGTCCCGTCAGCCATGCTGGAGAAGGTGAAGCCTGTAATTGATACTACCTACAAGCCCTACGTCAGTGATGGCAATCAGGAGGATGACAATGAGCCCAAGTTCTATCAAACCAATGAGGGACAGTTGGTGCTAAAAAAAGTTACAGCCTTCTATAACAAGGTGCCCATGCCTTGCAAGCCTGTCACCTATCAGGATCCCGGTTCATCTGAGCCTACTAAGCCCGCTCAGAAGCGCATCCCAGATATTAAACACATCATCCTGCTTAAGCTAATGTGTGAATCAGGCAATTATAAGGTGGCCACAGCCATTGTTGGAGTGAATCCCAAGTACGTCAGCAAGACCTTCCACAAATTCATCAATACTGGTTGTGTCCTTGCTGCGGAGAAATCCTTGCGTGTTTCTAACATGCTCACCAAGGAGCACAAATGGGCAATCCACCAGTGGATAACCTGGGATTGCCATCTTAAACTGACAAATATACAGGCCATGGTCAAATCTACTTTTGGGATTGAGGCCTCAATTTCCTTTTACTATCATCTGGTGAAGAAAATGTGATTTTCTTGGAAAAAGCTTGAGGTATCTCCCTACAACAGAAACAGCCCAGCCAATGTTGAGACCCAGAAAAATACGCAGAGGCGTACACTGCCCTCAAAGCCAAGGGAACAGTAAAATTTTACTATATTGACAAATTGGCATTTGCCTCGTCTATGCGCAATGTATATGGCTATGTCCCCAAAGGCTCCAATGACAGGATGGCTCAGTTTGCTGCAGTCTGCGCCACAGCCTACTTGATGGTGGCTCTCCTTGGTCCAAAGGGGTTTGAGCTCTACCAAATGATATTGGGTTTGCATAACAGCAGGACCTTTCTATCATTTCTCCGATTGGTCCAGGACCACCTGAGGCGCACAAGCCTGGGCTTTACCAATGTCATTGTGTTGGACAACATTGGTCTCTACAAAGTGGCTGGCATTCTTGAAGAATTTCCATCAATTGACACCAGCATTGCTGTGGGCCCCCAGCAACTGGCCACAGCAAATTTGCACCTTCTCTTCCTCCGAGCCTATTTGCCCTTCCTAAATCCCATCAAAGAAGTTTTTGGGTGGCTCAAGCAAGTTGTCAAGCAAGGAACCCCAACTGGGACCGAGGACCTCTTTAATTTGCTGCAGGCCGGGATCCATATCCTCCCAGCTGAGACTGTGGGCAAATTCTATGGCCACGCTGATTTGTTCATCCCCGTGTGCCTAGCCAAACTGCTAATCAATTAAAGGCTTAGGTGTCCAATTTTTTATATTCTCTAATTTACTATTCAAGATTTATTAATTAATATATATAAGTGAGTCTGTGTGTCTGTCTGTAATGTCACCTCGAGTGGGCTCAAGCCATAAGGGATCTGACTGAATTGATTTTTAGTTAAATTTAATTTTAAAAGTTGATTCTTAAGCCAAAAGCTCAATTTGGCTCATCCTTACATTCAATCCCTTACTTGCATCTTTGAAAGTACACAGATTGAATTTAGTGGAGTGTGGTCTAAATCATGTTGAACTGAAATATAAGCCACTCGAACTTTAATAAAGTTGTATTTAATTACTTGAATTTTAAATTAGTAGCTAACACCATTCAACCATATCAAAGTGGCTTATCTGTATAGATTACCCGACTCTAGAATAGGTGGATTAAAATTAGAAAAGAAGCAGCAATTGTTTGAGATCCTTTTATATGATTGGATGGTTATGCTCTATGCTGAGGATTAAATTGACGATGAAAAGAGAGCTTGGTCAATTTAAAGTGATACAGTTTAAATTATAAATATAAATATTAGTTTAAAGAAGGAGATGGTTGGCTTGGACATTTCGAAATTATTATTCTTCAAATGAAATAATAGAATATTCCAACTGGATGCATCACCTGATCCAAGTGGCTGCATATTGTTCAGGGTAGACCTTGCTTGACATAGCTTCATCCCAAAAGAACATCAGTGGAGTAAACTAACTATGATAAATTATGTTTCCATATGATGATTTTCATGAAATTTAGAGGACGTAGATCAATTTTTCAGATGATTCCGATCAAAATAGTACCAAACATGATAGCTCTAGCTGCTCTAGATGCTGAGATATATAGTTAAGTCTGGAATCGGGTTCACGTCATAATCAAAGGCTCGGACTCGATTTGATATTATCTAAAGTTACTTTTAATACACACTACAAAAACTAGAATCAATGTATCTCAGTGAATACTAAGCCGATTTTGATGTCCAATAGCTTATTTAAAAGCTGCAGATCAGCTCTACATTTTTAAAGACATTAAAAGTCAATTACTAAATTTTAAAATAATTAGTTTAGCCTTGCTAAACTTAATAGTGATACTATACTTATTTAGGTTTAGTTTTTATTTATACTTGGAGTATACAATTTTAATTTTAAATTTAAATAAATATAATTGAAATTACTTTGTAATAAAGCAATCAAATAAAATTTTAATTAAACATGCAATAAGTAATACAAGACTAAAAAGACAATAAAATAAATTTAATTGATTTATTAATTCAACTTTAATTCTGTCCTTGGATGGGGCAACCACCTAGCCATTTTATATTTAGATGTTTCCACACCCGCAATCCCATTCAGAAGGACCATCAATAGATGTAAGTAATTTATTTATTTTATTATATATTATTTTATTATGCCATCTGAGGTAATCCCAAACACTTGATACTGGATTACGCAAATAGATTTATACCACTTTTGTCAAGTAAATATAAAATAGTCTTATAAAAATTAAACGTGAAATGTACAAGTTGGAATTTATTTTATTAACATATTATTTTATGCTTTTATGAAACCTGTTTCTGTGATATATTTTTAAAACTGGTTTACTGAAATAAGAATTAGAAAATTTTATTATAATAAAAAGAGTATGAATGGTAATAAAATTTATTAGAAGAGAGAATTTATTGCAAACACCTGTAGTGAGTTCTTTGGTATGTACCCACCCCGCGATGGAGGTGGCGCACAACCTCTACCGCCACACTGTGGACAGTGGATACACCCTTATTAAAAAACTCCCTCCTGCTGGTGAAGGGGAGTAGGGTTAGGTGCAAACTGAGGAGCAGCTTTTCAGGTGGGGCTGCAAACCTGTAAATCCCTGCCAGGACCAGGGCGTCTTGTATCACGTGGTCTACCAAGTCATATCCAGGGGGGACCTTCTTCCTGTCAAGTGCAAGCCGGACCTTGTCAATTCCCAGAAGGACCCTGTCTATATCCTCTACGCTGGCGCTCATCCCAAAGAAGAAAAGATACCTGAGGTAA
This sequence comes from Entomophthora muscae, assembly GCA_014839935.2. NCBI lineage: Eukaryota > Fungi > Entomophthoromycota > Entomophthoromycetes > Entomophthorales > Entomophthoraceae > Entomophthora > Entomophthora muscae. The sequence goes on along the minus strand of QTSX02003078.1, from coordinate 5,007 downwards.
ACCACCAAATGAAGCCTTTGCCCAGCAAAAGCTTCCGTGAACTCACATAATTTATTATAGACTGCACTGATCTTCTTATTGTGCCTGGTCTTTGAAAAGGTAAGATTCATTGCCAAGGGGAGCCCTGTCTTATCTGAACTCCAGGCTAGCCCAAAGTCTGCAAGGAGGATCTTAGTTTTCTTGACGGCTGTTGCAGATGCAACAGCCGATTTCCCCACTGCGCGCCTGAAGTTGTCCAGAAGGTAAGATAGGGTATGCTCCAATGAAAAGCAGAAGCATGCAGCCACATGAGCTCAGCCCATCTCCGGTACATTCTTGAATGAGAGCGTTGCCAGGACGTCCCAAACAAGCTCAATAGAGTTTACACAGTAAACTCCACTGAGGTTAACTGGGTCCAGGAAGTCCAGTTGGGCATCCTTGTAGGCAGTAACTGCCCACTTGGATGCCCCCTTGCCATGCGTTAGCCCGGTTAATGCCTCCCACAACATTGGAAAGGACCCGTGGATGTGATCCTCCAGCTCCCGTAAGACAGGGAGACAGATACAGCTGCTTGGCCACATGAGTGGCGTAGTTGGCATATAATGTGGTTGGGACAAAGGGGACCAGGACTTGGCAGAGTTTGCCGTCTATGTTCTCTAAAAAACAGGTAATTATTTACAAATTTTTATTAATTTTATTTTTTTATGATACCTTCTTGTGTTTCTTCCTTGCCTGCAGCCTTGGCCGGCCTGGCCATCCTTGGCACAATCAATTGCGCTGGCAATTCAGTATCCTCTTCCCTGGCACGCTTGGCAGGTTTGAGATGTTCATACATCTCTGGGTTGTCAACCCAAACAGACAGCACAGAAAGATTGTACGCCTTAAACTGGAGGCCCTCAACCACTGTCTTCTGAATGTTGAGAAGACACTTGATGGTATTCTCTGGGGTGTCTGGCATTTGTGTCATTAGTGTCTTTGCAGACACCTTGTCAATTTTGTCCCCAGTGAGGACGGCAGACTTAACTTTGGCTTTGACCTTGCGGTCAATGTCCTTGATTTTGGCAATTGCCAAGTTGAGGTCTTTGAGTAGTTTTTCAAGTTCTCTCATTTGATTTTTTTACTAATCTTTTCATATGTTTTTATAGCTTTTGCCCCAATAAACTCTGTATTATTTTGATACTGTTGCCTCTTTGTTTATTCCTTTTTGTTTTCCCATTGACTAAACTATCCCATCTTTTTACCCATTTTGTATGTTTTACGCTCATCTCAATATGTGTCGTTTGCTTTGTGTTGGCATTGTTTCCTTGATTACAATATTATTTTTGGCGCTTGACATAGCCCCTTGTGAAAATATTAACAACAATTTGGTGATCAGCTAAATTTGAATTAGAAAATTATAGTGTTAACTGTTTTTAGATAAAGTTGCTACTGATCCAAATTCAAAAGCTTAATGATAAACTTTAAGCCAATCAGGAGCCAAGTGATAAAGTGATTGTTGTGACATAAAGGGACATTCAATAATTCTTTGGTGCATGTGCGCTAATTAATATGATTGGCTGGATGTTTTGTCATTGTACGCCATTGCCGCTGTGGCAAGTTGTTGATGGACTAGTGCCCAATCAGCTACTGGGTTAGTACTAGTCCACCAACAACTTGTCACAGCAGCAATGGCGCACAATGGCAAAACAACCTGCCAATAAGATTAATTAGTGCACATGTGTCAAGGATCTGGATGTACAAGCATTATGGCTACTGCCAACCCACTTAGCATCCAGTCATTGTCTGATTTGATGCCCTCCCAATATACAGTTTGGCATACCAAGAATGGTAACCAAGCAATATCACATGTCTGTACAAGTATCCAGTGGCTTGAATCCATCCTGCACATGACAAACCCTTGGTTTGTTCCAACTAAATCTCTGCCACAGCTAAAGCTAAATAAGTCTAAAGTATTATCCAATAAAATATACTTCTCTTCTTCCTAAATTCCATATTTGAAGCTTCCCCAAAAGGCGCTCCCCATCACATGCATCAAAGAATTATTGAGTATTCCTTTATTTCACAACAATCACTTTCTCACTTAGATCCTGATTGGCTTTAAGTTTATCATTAGGGTTTTGAATTTGGATCAGCAACAACTTTATCTAAACACAATAAATGTATAATTTTCTAATTTTTACCTTATTTGATCAAAAAACTATTGTTAATATTTTCACAAGGGACTTTGTAAAGAGCTAAAAATAACTGTGTTCTGAATCTAGATACATGGCATAATAAATATATAATTTTATAAAAAAGCTGAATATAAAGAATATAATCAAATATAAACAATGAGAAAATGAACAATTGCCGTAACTGTCAAGAATGACAGTCTCCTGTTGACTATGCTCATAGGAAAACCTCAACTACAGGATTTAAACCCTGATATCCTGCAGGCCACCAGCCTGCAGGACCAGCCTCCTTTCTGCCTGCAGATTTTTGGGATCAACCCAGAGCAGGATTTGACTTCAGAGAATCTCCTAAGGCTTGATTAACTAAAATTATCTTCATCAAGGCTCCTCACGTCAAAGGTTCCTGTTAACCCAACCAATGGGAGTGCAGGCCAAGCCAAAGATCCCAGAATAACTTGGGCCACCGCAGCAGGGGAAGCAAAGAAACTTCCTGTGGAATGTGGGCCACACAAATATGAAAAATACCACAGACTTAAAGGAAAATTCAAGTTTTCTCAGTTTGAACAAGCCAATGAAATAACTCCCACAATGGATGCTGCCAAGGGCTGTAAAAACCAGGTAGATGGTAGCACCAGGCCCAAAGGAATTTGTAAAAGTTTCTCCATGACAGATGGGTATACTTATACCCTGGGCCGCCAGGAAGTTACCCATTGCCATTCTTGTAATAAAGTGACATGAACCTTTGGTTAAACCAAGTCATCCCATATTTGATTTTAGTTCTATTTCATTTGCAGATTGACTCCTGCAGTTCTGTGCCCCCACTTATCCACCCCAAGAAACTGCAGACCAGCCGCAAAAACTATATTTACCACTAGGAGCTCCTTTTGGCCAGGTACATTTCACAGAATATCCACCAAACCCAGCATATTCAGAGTTCATGCTAGAGGAAATCTTAATCTACAACTCAGAGGCTAGAACTTGAGAGACAGAGACTTTTACAGAGAGGGGACCAAAATCACCATACCTCCTCTGCTATTCTGCAACAAGTACAACTGCTTGACTGCTTATTTAGTTCTGATGACACCACCTCTCACCCTGCGGCCCAACTGCCTGCAGGAATCTATTGTAGCCAATGTATCCACCTCCACTCAGATATTTGGGTTGATGTATATCACTTTCACCGGCCTGATTGATTAAATGGTACCTGTGAGCAGACCCTGGGCCCTCCTGGGCAAATTGTTATCTTATATTGTAAAGTTAGTACCAATCTTGTGGTGGGCCCTACCTGAAGGACCCTGAGTCTGTCTGCCCTCAAGTTCCCAAGAGCCCCCCACAGGCTGGATCCCTGACATTATGAAAATCTACCTTAACCACAGTAACCTGGGCTCCAAGTTGTTGATAACTCTTGGGGCATCTTTTATGCTATTTTCATTGTTTTTAGCTTACTATGCCTACAAGCTAGTTATTGAATTAATGAATCAGCAATTCAACACCAATACAGTACAGAACTAAAGAACGTCTTTCTTGGCATTGAGAAGACCAAGACCCAAAATTTGCAAGTCCAGAATGTTATAGTCAGCCAGTCCACAACCAAGGTGAGCATGCCGCAGATGGGAAAGCTCACCTTGGAAGAAGCCCAAAGAGCTATGTCAGTTCTCTGTCTCCATTTTCATACCAACACAAACTCATACTCCAATAACACTGAGAAAGTCCTTGGGATGGCTTCCATGCTCTCTGGCAATGCCTTGGACCGGTTTGGTTAGGCCACAGTAGAGGATGTTGAGTTCTGCCTGGACTACAACCAATTTGAAAGCAAACTAATGGCCACTATCAACAACCCAGACACCCACCACCACGCTCTCATCAGCTCACTAGATATTAGACAAGGATCCTGCACCCTACAAGCCTATACCAATAAGTTCCTTAAACTGAAAGCTAGAACCCAACTTTAGTACAAGTTATTGGTCATCCTGTACTGCCAAGGATCCTGCCCTGCCTTGAAAGAACTTCTCAAGTACATCTCCACACTTGGCCTAGATGATTTAACTCTTGTGTAGAGGATTGAGCCTTAACCAAGAAGGCGCCCCCCTCCACTCAGCGCGCAAACCGTGCCCAGACATCCAACAGACCAGTAATGTCCCCTGAGAAACTACAACATCACTACTGTGAAGGGTTGTGTTTCTACTGCCACTGTCATAGAATTCTCCCCTGACTACAGAAATTCTTCTGTTTATAGCATTAGTCCAAATTTACCATTGGTGGGACACTTATGCACCAACAAAGTATTTAAGGCTCAATCAATTAGTTCCAACATTTCCCAAGACAGGGATTGAACCCAAAACCTAACAATGATGCCAACTGTTAGTTTATGCTCTGCAAATCAATTTAAATTAACTTTATATATTGAGTTAATTCAATTGCTGTCCACTCTCAAAATAGGTGTTGCTTCTCTGTTGTTAATATGCCTTTAACACACGTCACTTGCCGCTCAAAACATGATTGGTTGCTTTCTAATTCATTGCTACTCTCAAATCCACTTCTGAGATATGAACTAGAGGCTCCATACTTGATCTACCATGTGAATAAGCTGATGAACCGCTTAATTGTCTGCACTCTTGTTGCTGATTCCTGGCGCTCATTTAATAAGTTGATACTCACATACTGTAAATTCAGAACCTAAACATAAAAATGCAGTATTGTCAAATCCTTGGTCCAAATTTTGAATCACTTTTGCGGGCAACTCAGATGAGTGATAATTAAAATATTTAATAAAAGTAACCATTTAATTTGACCTTTTTGGTTTATTTAAATTGGCAAATTTCAAATCTCTTGAGCAGATAAATCAACTAACAAAAGA
>QTSX02003077.1:0-124261 GCA_014839935.2 Entomophthora muscae | reverse complement strand
GAGGTGGCAATTGGTCTAGTGTTTTGCTGAAGATGTCCTTGTACTCCTAAAGAAGTGATACCAGTGCTGGTGGAGGTGTTGTGGCTAAGGGGGAGGTGTAGTGGGTTCAGAGCAGATGTCCTTTACTAAACACTGGTTGAAGTCCATCTTCCCCCTTGAAGTCGTAGGTACCTGTCTCTGTGAGTTGTACAAACACAGTGTCATGGAGCAGTTTGCTCATCTTGACAGGGTAGATCTGGAAGCCCACCCCATTCATGCTGAGTGTAATCATGGAGGTTTATTAGTTGATGTATGGGCAATTGTGTCAGAGCTAGTTGAGGCCAGCAATAATGTTGTGGCTGAGCCCAGCCATGATTAGTCCAGAGAGTTTAACTTGGATGTTCCCCATTTTTACAGAGAAGGGTACTGTCTTGTGAGTAATCACTACTCTTCAGGAGTTGGCCACATGTACTGCTTTAAATTGATTGGGTACTCAGTCTAATTGTTGGGAATCTGCAAATTCCTTAGTTGACCATGGTCTTATTGGCCCCAGTGTCTACCAAAAGTTTGTGAGTGTTCTCACAGAAACAAAAGGGGTAGGCCAAGCGGGTGATTTTATTTGAGGAATGACTTGCTTGGAGAACAGGGTATCACTATGGACTTGGAACACATCTAAGGTCTCAACTTATGCATGTTGTAGTCACAGGAATTTTTGGCAAGGAGCAATCAAGAGTGTGAGTCAAGCAGGGTTACAGAACCTCTCATATCTACAACTCCCAGAATATTCCTGGGCCTTCAATTTGGGCTAACTAGAGCTCTCCCTTGCGAGGACGCTTGGCCTTATTTTCCTGCTGACAGGGTTGGCGGTGGCCTACTTGATGGTGGATGCTGCTGGGTGAAGGATGAGGCTGAGAAAGGGGATTGTTGGTTCTTTGGAACCCCGTTGAGGCTTGGTTGTTGGCCTCCATGATGGCCTTGTAGCAGTCATTGGCAGAGGTACAACACCCTACTGAAACCCACTTGCAGATTTGGGGCTTAAGCCCATTGACAATGAGGGTGATTAACATGGTGTTCCTGTCTGTGATAGCTTCAGGGGCGGGGGCAAGTGCTTGTTGCCAGGCTGTGAGGTATTCAGGGACACTGCCTGTTTGCTTGATGGCAAGAAGGGGAGTTCTCACTACAATGGGCAAAAAGGGCTTTCTATAGCGGGATCTGGTGGCACTCCTGAAGGTGGCCCAAGTAACTTTATGTTCTTGACTGGCCCAGTTGGTGAACCATACCACGGCAGGCCCCGTGAGGCGCCCAGAAGCGGTGGCAACCAACATGGGCTCAGGTACTTGGCAAATGCAGAGGCAGGTTTCTGTGGACTGGAGCCAACTGACAATGTCAGCCATCTCCACGCCACCTGTGAAGGACTCATGTTGAAGATTCAGCATACATTGAGAGATATCTGACTGTGGTAGTGTGACACTGGCATTGCGCTGCCCCAGGAGGAGATAATTATACACACTTGTGAGAACTAACTGGTCTTGATAGATGACATACCCGTCGGGGATATCCCCCTTGGGGATTGGCAGGAATGTTTCTTGTTGGGGAGTAGCCATACAGCCTGTACTCTGTCCTTTCTTGGGGGGAATTTTTTTCTTTAGGTAGATCATCAACCTACTGCTGTTACCACTGTTGCAACTGAACCAATGAGGATTCAGTATTTGGGTTGGGGAAGACAACAGTCCAATAGAAAGGACAGGAATAGTAAGAATAAGGTCCTGTTTATTATAGAATACTGTGATTAATATACTATATGGGGAAAGCCATCAGGCCACAAGGGGGTGGCATGGTGGCATGTTCCATGTAAGGATTGGAGCCAGGGAATAACTCATGCAGGATCAGCAAGTTGAATTGGTAGCACTCCTAATTAGGAGATAGTGCCTACAATTCAACATTGTCATCAGATTGATTCATGCTGTTAAACATGTCATGGGGCAACTTGTCAAGCGCCCCCTGTGTATTGTGAGATATGTTAGCAGGCAAGGAGGGAAACTTGGTTGCAACAATAAAAGCTCTCAAAGTTATACTATTCCAAGCATTTCTATCTCCTCCTGTTTAGGCTCATCAATAAAACTATTGTCTCGATCCTAGCTGTATCTTTTGTATCCTTGGGAAATAGTAATTTATTGGTGATGGTTGAGCACAGGCTTTGATACAACTGCAGCTGTTAATGAAAAAGTCTGAAGTCTTACACACCCAGGACTTTTCAGAAAAAGCTAGATTCTTCAAGTTCAGATAATCCAAAAATCGGATTGAGTCTGATTTTGCCAACCAAAAGAAGGCAAAAGTTGGGATCTGGTCCAAAATGGTCCGCCATAACACTAGCTGTGACCGTCCTAGCCCCAGCTTAGTTTTGAGTGGAATTGTTCATTTACATTTGCATGTAAATAAGATTGGTTATGATGACTTCATATAGGGATCCTTCGGCTCAGCTCTGGCTCAGCTCTGGCTAGCTTCTAGCTTTGGGCCGCTATCGCCAAAAGGAAATTGCTTAACATTTAAATATTATAAATAAATCTTTAAAACAAGTTGCCCTGAGCCAGAAACTGGCTGCAACTGCCCAAGGCTTGGCCAAAGCAGCCCTAACTTCATAACTAGGGCTGCTTTGGGCAAGCCCCAGACAGCCGCGGCCAGTTTTTGACTCTAGGTCACTACATTCAAATATTTATTTTAGAATGTTTAAATAATAGATTATTCCGTTCTGGCTCCAGCAGCCAAGAGCTGGAGGCTAGCTGGGGCTGAGCCGAAGCATCCCTATTCATGACAATATAATCCATTGATGGCATGGTTAAATTAAAGTTCAACTTGCAAAGACAAATCCAATGACATCTACCAAGCCAACCCAGCATGCAGCACAGCTGAATCATCCCTACTGTATAGCAGGATAAGCTAAATGACGTCCAACTGCTAGCGATATATAGCTAAGAAGCTACTGAATTTAACTTGATAATGTCCCGTCCAACCAAAATCTTTATTCCCTACTATTCAACTTACCAGCACGTCTTGACTTTAGCCAAGGCCATCAAAGAGGGAGCAGAAAGAGTTGACAATGTGGAAGTCACTTTATTCCAGATCCCCGAAACTCTCTCTGAAGAAGTTCTCACGAAAAATGCATGCCCCTCCCAAGCCAACTGATATAGAAGTTTTAACTCCAGACAAGCTCACTGAGGCTGATGGGTTTCTCTTTGGGTTTCCTACCAGGTTTGGCATGATGCCCGCACTAATTTAAACACTTTTGGGACCGGTGTGGCGGGCTTTGGGCAACTGGGGCACTACAAGGAAAGTTTGCTGGAACGTTTATCAGCTCCAACACCCAACATGGTGGACAAGAGACTACCCATTTAACTTTCCTTACAACTCTAGCCCACTTTGGCATGATTTATGTACCTCTTGGATACACCAGTCCTCATCTTCAAGAAGATAGTGAAGTTATGGGTGGTTCCCCGTATGGTGCTTCAACTGTAGCAGGAAAAAATGGTGCACGTGAGGTTCACGAAAAAGAACTCGAGATTGCCAGAACTCAGGGAGAAAAATTTTGCCAAGACAGTGTCCCAATTTGTACGCGGTGAAAAGAACTGAAGCTTTTAGGAACCAAGCACTCATAAGTAAAGTAGGAATATGTTACCGGCTTCAAAGTAATTGTACATTAGTTCTTTTATGTGCACACTTCTTTTAGTAAATTAAGGCTTTTTAACTTTGCCACACATTTTTCTTTAGGGGAATTCACTTTGAGAAATTAAAGCATGATATTCGGAATGCACAGTTAAGTTGCCCTTCGTGGTATTAGATTGGGTGAAACTAACCAGAAATCTTATTTTGCAAGAAGCTTTAAGTCACCAGATTGAAATTTTGATCTTTACATTTTAGGGAATGCTTCTTAAGGCAACTTATTCCTTAGCATAGCGTCGCTAATATTGCACATTCGCTTTACCAGGCCATTCTAGACTTCTTAGAATTTTAAAAAATATGAAATCAAATTCAAGACAAGCCTTATAAATTTAGTCGGAATTTAATATAGCTTACTAACCTTATGGAATTATTCAGTTTTTCAGGTTGCTCGAAATATTTTAACTAATAATTTTTCTTATAATTTAAATTATCATTATATCATGTTAAGTTTGATCTATCGCTGCGAGTAACTTAAACAAGGTTCCTTTAATTGCTGACAATTAATGTTTTTCGAGGTCATATTTCTTGCACAATAAAATTATTTGAATTTGATACTTCCTTAGCATTCCCAATCTATACTTAGCTATATTCCAATTCAGGCCTTTTTATTTTCCTTTTGCGGTGTCATTTTTATCATTTAAAAAAGCTTTCCTGGCTTTTAAGAATTATTTCTGTGTAAAATTTACTAAAGTCTTAAATTTAACTTTTTAAGCTATGTAATTTGGCTAAAAAAGCTTACTAACAATTAAGCAGTTGATTCTATTGTATTATCTAAGCAGATAAATTTATTTAACCCTTTTTGTAAAAAGCCGAGAATCGGCTAGTTTGATAAATCAAATCTCATCACATTTTACGCAAAAACTTTATAAAACTACTGTCTTTAATAGATATTGTACATCGAGAAGTTGAGTTTGATTTAAACCCTCTTGGATTAGCCATGCTCGCTTCTTAATAGCTCTTTTACAAAAGAATTAACATTTAACTTGATTGTAGCTTGATTTTATCTGACATTTGAAGATGCCATATGTCTTAATATCCAACAAAAGCTATCATCTTATTTTCTGTGTTGTAAGTATGCCTGTGCTTTATCCGAGGCAACCCTATTTACTGGTAAAATAGTTGCTTTCATGAGTTCAGATTGGTAATATTAGAGCATAATAAACTAGGACTTAAGCATCAAGGAAGGCAGACTTGATTAGTATCAGTAAGTTTTCTTTTTTATAACTTGATGATTAAGGTGACACTATCGCCAAGCTGTAAAAGTAGACTAATGATAACAATAGAAAACAACTATAGTTAGCACCAAGCCTTCAAATAATGCAGTATTTCAAAGATATAACTTTCCAATTTTTAATATCATTGGTTTAAGAAGGAAGGGTAAATTCTTTGATGTATAAGTCCATTTATTTTCCCTCTACTCTGCATTTTATGCTTCTGAGGCTTTACATTTACAGTAGTTTTAAAAGCTATGGCGACAACCAAAATACCTCAGATTTAAATGAAATGATTTCAGATTTGAACGATATTCAAGCCGCGCGAGATTCAGGATTCAATTAATTTAAAAAAATTCAGTTAATAAATGAACTGCCAAACAAAAAAACAAAATTTCACTAGCCCATTATACGAAATTATAGCAAATATCAAGTAGTGTTGTTTAAACCACAAACAAAATGAACTGATGCAACAAGTGAGATGGATGGATGCTATTCCGGAGTATATTATAATCTAATCAGGATTCATATGAGCACTGACAGAAGGACTAAAATGAAACAAAATTTGAGCAATCTAGAAGCGAGATTCCACAAACACAAAAAATGAAGTCACACAAGATGTGTAGTATGAGCAGCCTAAAATAGAAGTATAACAGTTTAACAGCAAATCAATAGCTATCCAATTTAGGAACAGAGACATTTTATTCATTTTCATGGCTCCTGATTTGTATGAAATGGTTTTGAGAACCTTCCAAATATGAACTTGAGATTACAATAAAAATAAATCTTAGAATTTTAAACTTCTACTTTTAGTGATTTTATCCTAGGTTTTTTTACAATGGTTTTTACTAGCAACATCTTCAACGGCACAAGCAGTCAAGCCAGCAGCAGCCAAACCAGCTCCAATGGAGGCGAGGCTCAGAACGTGGAGGCACCTGTTTACACCCAAGCCTTTGAGGTGGGTAACAAGGAAGCTGACCTGTACCTGACCCCCCGACCCATATGACTTTGACTTGTTCAGTAGTCACTTAGTGTCTAGCTCTGCCCCCACTCCCGTACCCACCCTTGTACAAGTTGCCCATCAACCAACCAATAAGGATGGTAACCTTGATTTGGAACAACTTCCCACCACAAGCCAACCTGCCCCCCTACAGCCAACCAGGCTTCAGCTCCCGCGGCCCAGCGCCTCAAGCGACGAATCATCACCACCCAAATTCTTCAGGAAATTGTGGCACTGAACCTGCAGGGGCTGTCCTGGGATCAGATTGCTGACTAATTGAAATTTATCTGAGCCACAATAATGCGGGAATTTGATAATTTAATTAATAAGGGGAATCTTATTGGGACAGCCAAGAAGCCAAAGAAGGCCCCCAAGTCCCAAATTAATGAGGCATACCCAATAATGCTTGACCTCCTCCAGGGGGACCCCAGGCTTTCCCTAAACCAGGTCCAGAAGCAACTTGCATACCATAGCATTTGGTTGTCTGAGCGCATGGTGCAGCTCTGGATGTATGAGAAGGTGGCGTTAGTCTGTGTGCTGACCAATGTTGCCGGCGACCAATGGGATGGTGCCGAGGATTCCCCATATGATCCCGCCATCAAATCCACCCTGGTCTGATGCTTGACTAGTCTAACAGATGACATCATCTTCATCTTCTACTACAAGCTATCAATAGCTTTTGATGATTTTGGCAAGCAAGGAAGAGCCACCACCCAAAAAGGAAGAAAAAAGGTCAAGAATGAGACTTTCATTGGTGCATTTCTGGCTGTTTCAGCCAAAGGTTTTGTCTACTATTGGACAAAACCAGATTTCATTGATGACTACTCATACAGCCACATCCTTGATGGATTACTCAACTCCTGGGATGGCTCAAATTCCAAGCACCGGGTTTTCTTGAGCCACCAGATGGAGGGTAGCTCCACCACCCTCCAGGCCATCCAGGGACACGGGCACCAGGCCTCAGTCTACCCCGCTGGCCATGCAGACATCCATCTGTGTGGTGTTGTCTTCTTTAACATCAGAGACACAGTACAGAAGCGCCTCCCATCCCGTGCCACTGCCACCTACCAGCCCATCCAGCCAATGAGAGACAAGGAATATAATGAGCGTTATATGGCAGCCATCACGCGCAATCCTCCTACCCCTACCCCCGCCACCACTATCCCCCACCTTTCAGCCCCACACATCAATCCCAGACCCCCAGGCCAGCACCACATCTACACCTTCCTTCCTGCACTATTCTGCCTACTAGGAATCACTCTTTCCCGCCCCAATAAACTCCCTGTTGCCAAACATTTTCTATCTATATTATCTTTATTTTGAATTTCAATTGTTCATTTTCTCTTTGTTTATAGTTGGTTTTATTTTTAATGTTCTGTTTATTTCTATAAAATCATATATTTACTATGCTGTGTATCTAGATCCAGAACACAGTTATTTTTAGTACCCAAACACAGCCCCTTGTGAAAATATTAACAACAATTTGGTGATCATCAAAATTTGAATTAGAAAATTATAGGTTAATTGTGTTTAGATAAAGTTGTTACTGATCTGAATTCAAAACATTAATGATAAACTTTAAACCAATCAGGAGCCAAGTGATAAAATGATTGTTGTGGCATAAAGGGTCATTCAATAATTCTTTGATGCATGTGCACTAATTAATATGATTGGCTAGTTGTTTTGCTATTGTGCGCCATTGTTGCTGTGGCAAGTTGTTGGTGGACTAGTACTAACCCAGTGGCTGATTGGGCACTAGTCCACCAGCAACTTGCCACAGCAGCAATGGCACACAATGGCAAAACAACCAGCCAATCATATTAAAATAGCACACATGCACCAAAGAACTATTAAATGTCTCTTTATGTCACAAAAATCACTTTATCACTTGGCTCCTGATTGGCTTAAAGTTTATCATTAAGGTTTTGAATTTGGATCAGTAGCAACTTTATCTAAACACAATTAGCCTATAATTTTCTAATTCAAATTTTGATGATCACCAAATTGTTGTTAATATTTTCACAAGGGGCAGTGTAAAGTGCCAACAATAATATGGCAATTAAGGAAACAATGCTGACACAAAGCAAACAACACATATTGAGTTAAGCATAAAACATATACACAATGGGTAAAAAAATGAGATAATGTAGTAAATGGAAAACAAACAGGAATAAACAAAGAGGCAATAGTATCAGAATAAAACAGATTTTATTGGGGTGAAAGCTATAAAAACATATGGAAAGGTTAGTAAAGAAATCATATGAGAGAACTTGAAAAACTACTTAAAGACCTCAAATTGGCAATTTCCAAAATCAAAGACATTGACCACAAGGTCAAGGCAAAAGTGAAGGCTGCCGTCCTTACAGGGGACAAAATCAAAAAGGTGTCTGCCAAGGCACTTATGGCCAAGATGCCAGACGCCCCCAAAACAACAATCAAATACCTTTTAAATGTCCAGAAGACCGTTGTGGAAGGCCTTCAATTCAAGTCCTTTGCCCTCTCTGCGCTGTTTGTCAGGGTTGACAAACCTGAGATGTATGCTCACCTCAAACCTGCAAAGCGTGCAAGAACCAAGGACACCAAATTGCCGGTGTAATTGCTTGTGCCAAGAATGGCTAAGCTCTCTGAAGCCACAGGCAAGGAGGAAACACATGAAGGTAACATAAAAAAATAAAATTAATAAAAATTTCTAAATACTTACCTTTTTTTAGAAAACATAGACAGTGAAATCTGCCGGGTCCTGGTCCCCTTTGTCCCCCCACATTTTATGCCAACTATGCCAATTATGTGGTTAGGCAGCTGTTTCTGTCCCCCCTGTCTTGCGCAAGCTGGAGGACCGTGCCCACGGTACATTTCCAATGTCTCAGGAGGCGTTAACTGGGCTGACACCTGGCAAGGGGGCATCCAAGTGAGCAGTTACTGCCTACAAGGATGCCCAACTGGTCCTCCTGGACCTGGTATCACTCAGTGAAGTTTACTGTATAAAATCCATTGAGCTTGTTTAGGACGTCCTGGCAACACTCTCATTCAAGAATATACTGGAGATGGGCTGGGTCCACACAGCTGCTTGCTTCTGCTTCCTGGTGGAGCATATGCTCTCTTACCTCCTAGAGAACTTCAGGCGCGCAGTGGGGAGATTGGCTGTTACAGACGCAACAGCCGTAAAGAAGACCAAGATCCTCCTGGAAGACTTTGGGCTGGCCTGGAGTACCAACAAGACAGGGGTCCCTGCAGCCATGGAGCTGACCTTTGCTAAAACTAAACACAAGAAAAAAATAAGTGCAGTACACAATAATCTGTAAGAGTTTACTGAAGCCTTTTCTGGGCAAAGGCTTCACCTCGTGGTTTACCTGGGATATCTTTTCTTCTTTGGGATGAGCGCCAGCGTAGAGGACCTAGATGGGGTCCTTCTCGGAATTGGCAGGGCCCAGCTCACATTGGACGGGAAGAAGGTCCCCCGGGGTACAACTCGGTGGATCACATCATCCAGGACGCCCTGGTCCTGGCTGGTATCTACAGGTTTGCAGCCCCGCCAGAGAAGCTGCTCCTGCATTCCCACCTGAACCTACTCCCTTTTACTAGCCACCAAGAATATTTTAATCAGGGTGTATTCACTGTATACAGTGTGGCAGTGGAGATTGTGTGCCACCTCCATTGCCAGGTGAGTACATACCAACAAACTCATTACAGGTGCTCCTAATATATTCTATATTCCAATAAATTTATTTACACCTTATATTAATTTTATTTATAACAATTTTTATAACTCTTATTTTAGCAAACAAGTTTTGAAAAATAAATCCCAGAGAAGATCATCATATAAGCATAAATATGTTTACTTTAATAAAATTTACTTCTTTTGTGTACACTTTACATTTAACTTTTTTTTAATTTCATTTTTATATTTATTTGACAAAAGTGATATAAATTATTTGCGTAATCCAGTATCAAGTGTTTGGGATAACCTCAGATGCATTATAAAAAATTAATATAAAATAAATAAATTACAAACCTTCATTGATGTTCCTGCTGAATGTGATTGTGGGCTTAGAAGCTTCTAAATATAAAATGATAATTAATAAATCTTAAATAGTAAATTAGAGAATATAAAAAAGTTGGACAAGCTAAGCCTTTAATTGATTTGCTGTTTGGCAAGGCACATAGGGATGAACAAATCAGTGTGGCCATAGAATTTGGCCACGGTCTCAGCTGGAAGGGTATGGATCCCGGCCTGCAGCAAATCAAAGAGGTCCTTGGTCCAAGTTGGGGTCCCTTGCTTGACAACTTACTTGAGCCACCCAAAAACTTCCTTGATGGGATTCAGGAAGGGCAAATAGGCAGGGAGGAAGAGAAGGCGCAAATTTGCCATGGCCAATTTCTGGGGGCCCACTGCAATGCTAGTTTCAATTGATGGAAATTCCTCAAGAATATCTGCCACCTTATGAAGACCAATGTTGTCCAGCACAACAATGTTGGTGAAGCCCAGGATTTTGCGCTTCAGGTGCTCCTGGACCAATTGGAGGAATGACAGAAAGGTCCGGCTGTTGTGGAAGCCTAGTATCATTTGATAGAGCTCAACCCCCTTTGGAATGAGGAGATCCACCATTGAGTAGGCTGTGGTGCGTACTGCCGCACGCCAAGCTACCCCAACATTTGAGCCTTTTGGAACATACCCATATTCATTTTGCATAGACAAGGAAAATGCTTATTTTTCAATGTAATAGAATTTGACTGTTCCTTTGGCTTTGAGGGCAGTGTAGGCCTCAGTGTATTTTTTCCAGGTCTCAATGTTGGCTGGGCTATTACAATTGTAAGGGGATACTCTGAGCTTTTTCCAGGAAAAGCGCATTTCATTGACCAGATGGTAGTAAAAGGAAATTGAGGCCTCAACCCCAAAAGTAGATTTAACCATTGACTTCATATTTTCCAGTTCAAGATGGAAATTTTGGGTTATCCACTGGCAGATTGCCCATTTGTGCTCCTTGGTGAGCATGGTGGAAATGCACAAGGATTTCTCTGAGGCAAGGACTTGGCCATTATTGATGAACTTGTTGAAGGTCTTTGAGGCGTACTTGGGATCCACCCCAACAAGAGCTGTGGCTGCCTTGTAATCACCAGATTACCGCATTAGCTTGAACAGGATGATGTGTTTGATATCTGGGATACACTTCTGGGCGGGCTGAGTGGGAGTAGTTGAATTGGGATCCTGCTCAGGGACTGGCTTGCAAGGCATAGGCACCTTGGTATAGAAGGCTACAACCTTTTTTAACACCAGCTGTCCCTCATCAGTTCTGTAGAACTCAGGCTCCTAGTCCTCTTCCTGGTTGCCATCACTGACGTAGGGCTCATAGCTAGTGTTAAGCACAGGCTTCACCTTCTCCAGCATGGCTGATGGGACCAACTCTTGGCGGTACACAACGTCAAACTCAAACAAAGTAAGTTCTACCTCCTTGTTTCTAACTGTTTTGGTAGTGATGACCTTGGTGGGCTTCTGGGTCAGCTTTAGGACCCAAGGGTTGATGCTCCACATCCTAGAAGCTTGTGCTCCTTGAACCAGCTGTGTCAGTGCAGCATCACTATCAAACTCTCCTCTCTCATCTTCTTCCTGAGTAGGCAATTGGGTTGCACTAACTCTGTTCTTTGACCTGCAGGACAACCGCAACCACAGCGCATAGTGGGTGTATTGTCACTCTATTGTCATGTACCTTTAATTTTAAAATTTAATAAATACCAAAAAAACTTAATTAAGTCACTCCTTAATTTTAATTTTTGCTTTTATCTGAATATGAATATTTAATTAATATTTTCCCCCATATCCCAATTATAGATATTGTTGCAACCAAGTTTCTAGACTTGCCTGCTAACGTATCTTACAATACACAGGGGGCGCTCAATAAGTTGCCCCTTGACGTATCTAACAACATGAACTAATCTGATGGCAATATTGAATGAGAGGTACTTCATCCTAATTAGGAGTGCTACCAATTCAACTTTCTGATCCCCGCACAAGTTATTCCTTGGCTTCAAACCTTACATGGAACTTCCCATCATGCCACCCCCGTGTGGCCTTGTGGCTTTCCCCATATGGTATATTAATCATAATATTCTACAATAACAATACCTTATTCTTATTATTATGTCCTTTCCTATTAGACTGTTGTCTTCCCCAATTCCAAATACTGAATCCTCATTGGTTCAGTTGCAACAGTGGTAGCAGCGGTAGGTTTACAACCTACCTAAAACAAAATACCCCCAAGAAAGGACAGAGTACAGGCTGTATGTATACTCCCCAACAAGAGACTATCCTGCCAATCCCCAAGGGGGACATCCCCAAAGGGCACATTATCTATCAAGACCAGCTAGTTCTCACCAGCGTGTACAATTGGCTCCGCCTCGGGCAGCGTGACGCCAGCATCACCCTGCCCCAGTCAGACCTGTCTCAGTGCATGCTCAACCTTCAGCTAGAATCCTTTGCTGGTGGCGTCAAAGGGGCTGACATTGTCAGTTGGCTTCAATTTACTGAAACCTGCCTCCGTATCTGTCAGGTTCCTGAGCCCATGTGGGTTGCCACTGCGTCTGGTTGCCTCACGGGGCCTGCCGCTGTGTGGTTCACCAACTGGGCCAGTCAAGAACTTGACGTTACCTGGGCAGCATTCCAAGATGCTGCCAAGTCCCGCTACAGCAAAACCTTCTCCCCCATTGTTGTGGGAACTCCTCTTCTAGAAATCAAACAAACTGGTTCTGTTCCTGAGTACCTTGCTGCCTGGCAACACGCTCTTGCTGCCGCCCCCAAAGCTTTGATCAACAAAAAGCAATGCTACTCACTCTCTTTGTCAATGGGTTAAAACCTCATATCTGCAAGTGGGTCCCCGTAGGTTGCTGCACCTCCATTGATGACTGCTACAAGGCTATTGTGGAGGCTAATAACCAGGCCTCAATGGGCTTCTGCCGGATCAGTGACGCTCCATCCCAACCACGTACCACACCTGGCAGTGGCCACAATTAAGTAGGCCGCTGCCAGCCCTGGCAGCAGGATAACAGAACTAAACACCCCTGCAAGGGGGAGCTTCATCTAGCGCAGATTGAGGATCAGGGAAAATCCTGGGGGATGTAGCAACAAGAGGCCTTGCAACCCCACCTGACCCATCCTCTCAATCCCTGCTTGCAAAAAATCCCTGCAACTACAACATTCATGAAGTCAAAACCCTGGACGTCTTTCAAGTCCACAGTGACAACCCTGTATTGCAAGCAAGCCACTCCTAAAATAAAGTAACACACTTGTCCTATCCCTTCCATTTCCATGGGAACACCCACAAATTACTGGTAGATACTGGGGCCAATCACACTATGGTGAACCAGGCATTTACTGACTCTCAACAATTGGACTGGGTGCCCAGCAGGTTTAAAGCAGTATGAGTAGCCAACTCCCGCAGAGTTGCAATCACCCATGAGACAGTACCCTTCTCTTTGAGAATGGGGAACATCCAGGTTAAACTCTCTGGGCCAATCATGGCAGGGCTCAGCCACAACTTAGTTGCTGGCCTTGACTGGCTTTGGCACAACTGCCCCTACATTGATTGGGATACCTCTCTCATCAACCTCAACAGAAATGGGGTGGGGTTCCAGATTTACCCTGTGAAAATGAGCAAGTTACTCCATGATACTGTGTTTGTCAGAATAACAAAGACAGGCTTGTACAATTTCAAGGGGGGGAGACTAGACTTTAACCAATGCTCAGTCAAAGTTATCCGCGCTGAACCATCTGCAGTCCCTCCCTTGACCTCCTCACCACCAGCAGCGCTTGCTGCACTCCTTGAGGAGTACAAGGACGTATTCAGCAAGACACTTGAACAACTACCTCCTTCCCGGGAGATCCAGCACACTGTACTATTTCAAGGATCACTACCTAAAGCACAACCATTATACCGTCTTACACCAAAGAAAGATGAGACCCTCCACCAGCACCTTGTGGACGCTCTTGACAAGGGCTTCATTTGCCCCTTGATCTCTCCATACAGGGTGGCTGTCTTCTTTGTAGCTAAGAAGGATGGGTCCCTTTGCCTGGTCACAGACTACCACACCCTAAATGAGGTGACAGTTAAGAACAAGTACCCCCTGCTGCTGATTGACAACATGTTTGATACACTTGCAGGTGCAAAGGTCTTTAGCAAGATCAATATCACTGCAGGGTACAACCAGATCCGCATTGCACCAGGGGATGAGGCAAAAACTGCCTTCTGCAAGTGCTACAGGTTGTTTGAGTGTTGTGTCATGAACTTTGGAATGACCAACACTCCTTCTACCTTTGCCATGTTGATGAACAAAGAATTTGATGACCTGATTGGAAAATGTGTGGTTGTGTACCTTGACAACATTATTGTCTTCAGTCAAGATCAAACCACATACCTCCAACACCTCTGTGCTGTCCTCGACATCCTTTGGAAAAACCAGCTAAAAGCTAAACCCTCCAAATGCAAGTTTCTCAAGTTGGAGCTGTTTTTCCTTGGGCACACCATCTCTGCCCAAGGGTTAAAGCCCAACCCTGCCAAAATCAAGGCAATCACCAGCATGCCACCCCCCACTGATGTGGGCCAGTTGCAGACATTCTTAGGCATGGTTGCCTAAGTGCACAAGTTCATTCCCAATTGCAGGGAACTAATTGCACCTCTCACTGAGCTCCTCAATACCAAACAGTGCTTCCATTGGACCCCTATCAGAGATTGAGCCTTCAAGACGTTGAAGCAAAGGCTCACAACAGCACCAGTACTGCAGTTTCCCAATTGAAACTGTCAGTAAAAATCAATACTGATGCCTCTGACAGGTCCATAGAGGGCATGCTAAGGGTAGAAACTGACAATGGTGTCTTCCTCCCTGTGGTGTATAGTCCAGGAAACTTACCAACTCAGAACAGCGCTATCCCATTCATGATAAAGAGTTGGCAGCAATTGTGCACTGCATTGAGAAGTGGCGCTGCTACTTGGAAGGTGCTACCTTCCCACCCTGCGTTCTGACGGACCACAAGCCAGTTCAGTACCTCAACACACAGTCCCACTTAACACACTGCCAAGCAGGATGGGTTGAGCGTCTATTTCCTTACCAGTTGCGCATCAAGTACAAGCCTGGAAAGAAACTTGTCACAGCTGACGCTCTTTTGCAACTCTATGTAGTGTCCATCACTGGAGACAATGGTTTGGATCCAGATTGGGCCATGATTTACCTCCTCCCTGAGGCAACTTGCTACAAGGGCCTTAACTTGGTAACCATCTCCAAGTTAAAGGACAACAAAAGTCAGTTCACCACCAATGCTGGTAACTTCTGCTGTTGGGCAGAGACTGGTGAAAATATGCCTTACATTCCTACCATGCAACAAGGGGACACAATATTGAACTACCACCAAACTCTGGGTCACATCAGAGGGCGTAACCTCTTTGAGATCATGAAACAAAAGGTTTGGTGGCCGCGCATTTGTCAAGACATCTTGGACCTTCTCAAAATGTGCGTGTTGTGCAAAAAGAACAAGTCCAAATCTACACCCCCCAAGTCTGTCCTGCCCATCAAGGCCATGCAACCCTTAAAGCAGTGGGCCCTTGAAATTGTGGGGCCACTTCCCAAAGACAGACTGGGAAAGAAGTACATTATCACTGCCATTGACTACTTCACTTGCTGGCCAGTGGCCTGGGCAACAACCAACCACACTGCCACCACCATCACCCGCTTCATTGTCAAGGAAATTGTGGCCCGCTTTGGGCGACCCAAACATCTCATCACAGATGGCAGCCCCAAACTTGTTGGGCATATCATGAAGGCATACTGCGCCAAGAACGCACTCCAACGTATAGTTACAACCCCCTACCATCCTCAAGCCAATGGACGCGTGAAACAGTTAAATGGCTCACTGGTTCAATTGATTCCCAAGCTCTCACAAGAGCATCCTAACACTGCATGCACTGAACACCTGCCCACCGCTCTACTTATCCTGCAAGCAAGAATCAACAGGGGCACAGGATTCAGCCCCAGCACCCTGGCCTTTGGGACGCCTGACAGTCTGACAAGGGTTAAACAGGGAAAGCTACGGTCCAAGGTTCCCAACAAGTCTCCCCTAGTAACAACCCCATCCCTAGACCAATGGCATGCCAAAGCCTGGGAAATCAAACACAAGCGGATTGCAGGTGGGATGAAGCACCTCAAAGCTAGATACGCCGTAGGTGATCCTGTCTACACCCTCAATCCCAATTCTGCCAAGTTGGAGCCCAACCACCTAGGGCCCTTCAAGATAGCTGTAGTCTATGAAAATCACACTTATCAACTTGAAGATGCCCAAGGAAACACCAAGAAGCTTCACCATGATTGCTTGTGCCCCTGCTGCGCCATCCCCACACAAAAGCTGTTTGTGCAAACCTTCCCAGACCTTCTGAAGACTCTGGTCTTAGTGTCTGACAACAAGCAGGGGGACAAGGGGGGTGTTGCAACCAAGTTTCTAGACTTGCCTGCTAATGTATATTACAATACACAGGGGGCGCTCAATGAGTTGCCCCTTGACATATCTAACAACATGGATTAATCTGATGGCAATATTGAATGGCGGGTACTTCATCCTAATTAGGAGCGCTACAAATTCAACTTGCTGATCCATGCACAAGTTATTCCTTGGCTTCAAATCTTACATGGAGCTTCCCACTATGCCACCCCCTTGTGGCCTTGTGGCTTTCCCCATATGGTATATTAATCACAATATTCTACAATAAACAATACCTTATTCTTATTATTCTGTCCTTTCCTATTGGACTGTTGTCTTCCACAATTTCAAATACTGACTCCTCATTGGTTCAGTTGCAACAATATTTTATTTCTTAATTAGTTGTTTTTGGGTTTATCCCACCCATTTTAGAATACCCAAAAGATTTCCACCCATTTTCCCAGATTTTATGCCAAATTAAGCACCCAACACAATATTTTTAAAATTTTATGTTTCAGATCTTGTGTATTATTTTAGATTCTGTCACAAATGGCAAACTCCTGTTGACCATGCTCACCAGAAAACCTCAACTACAGGATTTGAACCCTGATACCCTGCAGGCCGCCAGGCCGCAGATTTTTGGGCTCAAACCAGAGCAGAATTTGACTTCAGAGAATCCCCTAAAGTTTGAAAAGTCAAAATAACCTACATTGACACTCCCCATGCTAAATGTTACTGTTAACTCAATTAATCAGTGGGCAGGCCTAGCCATAGACCCCAAAATAACTCAGGCCACCATGGAAGGGGAAACAAAGAAACTTCCTATAGAACGCGGGCCGCCCAGAGATGACCAACCCCACAACCTGACAAGGGAATTTGAGTATTCTCAGTTCAACCCAGCCAATGAATTAACCCCCAAAAAGGATGCCACCAAGGACTGGAAAACACTGGTAGAAAGTAGCACCCGGGACAAAGAAATTTGTAAAAGTTTACCCATGGCAGATAGGCATACTTATACCCTGGACCGCCAGGAAGTTGCCCATTGTCATTCTTGCATCAAAGTGACAAGAACCTTTGGTTCAACCAGGTTATTACATATTTGATTTTAGTTCTCTTTCATTTGCAGTCTACCTCCTGCAGTTCTGTACCTCACACCCATAAACCCCAAGAAACTGCAGACCAGCCGCCCAAACTCTATCATCCACCAGGAGCTCCCTTTGGCCATACATTTCACCAAATACCCACCCAATCCTGTGTATTTGGAGTTCACCCTAGAGGAAATCCTAATCTACGACCCAGAGGCTAGAAATAGAGTAAAGGAAACTGTTTACAGAGATGGCACCAAAATCACCATACCTTCTCTGCTATTCTGCAACAAGTACAACCACCTGCCCACGTATTTGGTTCCAATGACACCACCTCTCACCCTGCAGTCTGACTTCCTGCAAGAATCTGTTGCAGCCAATGAATCCACTTCCATCCAGATATTTGGAGTGATGTATATCACTCTTACCAGCTTAATTGATTCTATGGTACCTGCAAGCGGACCTTGGGCTCTTCTGGGCAAATTGTTATCTTATATTGTAAAGTTAGCACCAATCTTGTGATGGGCCCTCCCTGCTGGGCCCGCAGGCCGTCTACCTGCAAGTTCTCAATAACCCCCCACAGGCTGGATCCCTGACAGATACCTTGGTATCATTCTTGATTACAATCCATTACACACAACATTTGAGTGATTTTGTTTACATAGTGAGCTGCTATTGTGTTTTGTTTTTGGATTGAGTTTTGACTCACTGCGCTAGGGTGTATTTTGTCACCAATGCACATAGTAAACATATGTACACCAAAAATCAACTCACACCATTTCATTTGTTAATCAATGTATTTCATATTGTATTTTGAATAGTTTCACTTTGTGCGTGAGCACTTCTTTGCTGTGTTGACTCATTTTGCCCATTAACGCCAAAAATCCCTGTTAACAGAGTGTATATTTTAACCTGATAGTTGGAATTTGCTTAAATATGAAATCATTTTGTTTAAATCTGAGGTATTTTTGGTTGTCACCATAGCTTTTAAACTACTGCAAGAAAAAATTGATAGCTTTGATTTAAATTTAAATTAATTCTTTAAATTTTATAAATAGATTTTTAAAGAAAGATTACCTTTACTATAATTGTGTTGCTTTTGCAGAGTTAGAGAAGGGGAAATTTGAAAAAATTAAATGGTAATTTTATTTTGAAGAAAGGTACTATGTTGTCAAAATGAGGCCTAGGAGAAACAAGATTGGAAGAGAAAGATATGTTTTATTGAAATATCATTTGTGTTATATGGTAGAGATGAAAATCAGGATTTTTCTTGTTAGTCAAGTATAAATCATAATGTCAAAATTTTATAATTTCTCTATTTGGTTGTTAATTGTGATAATTGCTTCCCCCATAAAAAGATTCAGCAAAATAGCCCCACATTTCACCAGCCAGTTCTGGAACTTGCTAACCAAACTCTTTGAAATGAAGCTTTGAATGTTGTTAGCCTAACACCCCCAGTTGGACAGAAAAACCAAGAGTTTAAATCAAAGTCTGGATATAATTCTTTACTTCCATACAGATGTGGAGCAGGATAACTGGGCTATTAACCTATAAATAGCATAACTTGCTTACAATAATACCCCAAATCCATCATCTTGGTTATCATCATTATATGTCAATTATGGATATAACCCATAATGTAAATTCAGAACCTAAATGTAAAAATTCAGGATTGTCAAATTCTTGGTCCAAATTTTGAATCACTTTTGCGGGAAACTCAGCTGAGTGAAAATTAAAATATTTAATAAAATCAACCATTTAATTTGACTTTTTTGGTTTATTTAAATTTGCAAATTTTGAATCTCTTGAGCAGACAACTCAACTAACAAAAGACAAAAAACAGCAAACAAATTCAAGATACATGATCAGAAATGCTGGATTCTAATGTACAATTTAAGATTTCCTGCATGTCTAACAAATCATAGACAGCATGTAAAAATTAAAAAGTATGAAATTGTGGGATTGTCAAATCCAAGAACCAAATTTTAAATCATAATTGAGGTGAACTTGAAATAAATATAATTTATGGGCATCTCAAACAGGAAGTCAAAGGATATAGAGTGGATTTTTGATGATTCTTTTAGGAACTACAAGCATTCTCAAAAATCACCCTATTCCAGTTTAGGACAGCTAAAATTTAGATCCTACTATTTACCAACTTAACATACTTAACAATAAAATTGACTAAAATATACATTCCTCTTCTTGAGTTTAAAATTTTTAATAAAAATTTATTATGCCTTCTTTTAATAACAACCAAATAAACTAGCTGTTCCCTGGCCTTGACAAAACCATGCAGGGCTACACTGGGTCTTCCAATAGTGAAGCCTCTCTCTATGATCATTAACAACCTGCATGCCTCTCCCCAAGAACTACCCAGGAGTGTGTTCTTTCTCCTGTGTCCTCAAGCATGGCCCTGTTTGCCCATCACACACAGGCAGCTGCTAACCCAAATCATGTATCAACACTAATATCTGAAATTGGCCAATTGAGCCAAGGGGTCACCCAGGGAAGCCAGAATCCAGAAACAGCCAATCAGATGGCACCATCTGATTCCCAAGACAGACACATCCCACCTCCAGCCAATCAGCCTGCAAGACGCAGAAGAAAGCTAATTACCCCAGAAATTGTTCTCAAAATGGTTGAAAAGCAAGGGATGCTTATGTCCCTTGGGGAAATTGCAGCCGTGATGGGTTTTGCAAAGTCCACTTTGGCTGCAACTCTGAGAGCCCATGCCAACTGTGGCACCCCTCCCAATAAGAGAACAATGAATTTGTGGATGCACAGAGTTGTGGCTGCTACCAGAATCCTATCCAATCAAGTTTTCACTGGTCACAGTTTGGTGGATACCAACCCCTATGAGTCTGCTGTCATCAATCTTATCAAAGGAAAGGCAATGAGGACGTGTAATGATGTCATCTTCTTGCTGTATGCCAAGATTTCTGCAAGTATCCAAGTTAATGGGGAAAAGTGTATCCAATCTGACGTCTACAAGCGCAGTCTAATTTTGTATCAATTTGTAGGATTTTACTGGAAGTTTCCCCATTGGGTATCAATTATTACTCAGCAATATCAACCACTGCAGATGGGTATGAATACCAGACAGAGCTCAAGGATATGCTTGAGGAGTGGGCTACCCAATAAGCTGTGTACACAGTTGTAATGAGTGCTGGGATGGAACAGCAGGAGTGGGCAACCAAGGAAATTAGGGCTGCAGGGCATACCTGTTGGTCTTGCCCCACTAACCACGCTGACATGCATCTTGCAGATATATGTCTTTAAAATTTTGGTTCAGCTCTCAGGTGCTTAAAGCCTGCCACCTACAATGAACTGTGCACCCAAATTGGGAAGGAGTATGAGCTTTTCTCTTCCATATTTGTCCAGGACTAATCAGATCTCATCATATTCTATACAAGTGATAGTGATAAGTCCAGAAAGGACTCCTGCCTTCTAACCCTGACCCCCAAGCCACCTCCCATTCCCTCCCCACTACATCTGATGACGCCCCTTTTACAGGCGCAGATGATGACAAAATACATTCCGCCCATTCCCTCCCCTACTTGTCCTTTGATGAGTAAAATAAAACCTTTCATTTTGAAAAATTATTAAAATTGATATTACTTCTTCCAATTCATAATTAATAAGATATTCTTTCTACATTATTGACATTCCCCATAATTAATAAAATGGTGTAAATTTGATGCAATAATATATAATTAGCTGCATAATAAATTTAACATTATCAATAATAAATTAAGGACCTACAAATGTAAATTTTACATTAGAATATTGAAACTAAACATTAACTCTTGATATTTAGATGTTATGTGCATAACTCAATGCATTTTCATAATAAAATTCATTGTAATCTTGGCATTTTTCATTGTAATTTTATAATTGGACTGTGTCTATATTAGGGAGCCATTAAAACCTATTACAAATATTGATACATAGTGCATTTTACAGCCTGCATATTTACCTATTTATAATGATTCTGTAAAATTTAAATCAGATTTTGTGTATTAGTAATAATTCAATGGATCAATCAATCACTGTTTATGACCATTAATTGCCTGATTTTCTTTGCTATGGCAATTGTGCCTTTTCTGATAATTACATGCTGTTATCCCATTGGTTGGTTTCACATCACATTGCATATGCAATAGAAAACATGGTTGCCACCCCAACCACATCCAGTCTCAGGGTGGCAACCACATTTCCTATTGCCTGTGTGATGGGATGTGAAACCAACCAATGGGATACCAGCATGTAATTATCATAAAAGGCACAATTGCCATAGCAAAGAAAATCAGGCAATTAATGGTCATAAACAGTGATTGATTGATCCATTGAATTATTACTAATACACAAAATCTGATTTAAATTTTACAGAATTATTTCAATAGGTAAATATACAAGCTGTAAAATGCCCTATGTATCAATATTTGTAATAAGTGTTAATGGCTCCTGAATATAGACACAGTCCAATTATCAAATTACAATAAAAATGCCATGTTTACAATGAATTTTATTATGCAAAATCATTGAGTTATGCACATAGCACTGAATTGATATTGTTGGCAATATAGCCCAGTATAGTTAACATTCAATAAAACATTCAAAATTCAATAAAATATCAATAAAATACTAGTTTCAAATAAAAAAGTTAAATACTGAAAAATATAATATACATGTTCTAATTCAGATGGCTATTTTAATGCAATTCTGGTGTATTTTTTAGTGTATTATGATATTTTTTGTATAATTGCAGGTTATTTGTATTATTTGCAATAATTTTTAATAAAATGTACTATTATCTATAATTTCATGATCATGTATTGATGGTAATACTATATAAACCATTATTTAGTATCAAAATTTTGAGGTCTTGAGGTATTGTTTTTATTAATGAACATTGTATTAGGAGTGTTGATAGGAGACTGTATGGCAACAGTCTGTAGCTGCCAATTGGGTCTTTGTATTACAGCTACAGATTGGCAGAGTCCTGTGGGCCATAGGAGAAAATACACAGTTCTGCAAGTAGACAATGACACACTCTACTTGGATACTTCTGACTACTGGGAGTTGGCTATTAGTGACACAATAGATAGAGATCTTCAATCTCTATTCCTAATGGTGAATATTCTGCTCAATCTCTAATCAGGAGAGCGCCTTATATAGGGTGGATAAGCTATCTTTCCAGATTATAATCTGATGCTTATAACTCTTACTAGTCAGTCTATCTGTTCCCCAGACTGTTAGTTTCAGCCCCCAGAGTTAGGCAGCCATGCTGGTCTGGCATGGGACTTCAATAGATTACTGGACCTCAGCTTATCTCATCAGCGTATTGGCAGCATCTAGTTTGCAGTTTATGCATGTGCAAGTTTGGTTACCCTGTCAACTAGGTTTTTGCATCATGCAGTATTCTTCTAAACAATCTTCTATATTAATCATAGAATTCAAGGTGTCTCCAAGCGCAAATTTTTGGCGTTAACCATCTTGCATTATTATTCTTGAGCACTCTGTCTTATTGGCTGGGGAGCATTCTGGGATTGTGGCCAGGAATCATCAAGCTTGTTTAATCAGGATTAATCCAATGAGAGGATCATTATTGGATAAGGATCAATATTTGGAGTAATAAAGAGAGCACTGATTAGCCAAGGCCAGGAGCAGGGTCAGCTGATGCTTCTTTAAGCTTGCCAGCTGCATGGCAATTGGCTGTCTAATCAATTGGTCAGGGGAATAATTGACAATTCTATTATATTATTCTGGAGTTTTGACATTTAGTATTTAAATCAAACAACATGTCTAATTTCTAAAACTTGATAAATGAATTGGAAGAACACCTGAAAAAGGCTATTGAAATTTAAAAAAAAACTATTAGGGAACTAGTAACAGGAAAGCTAGGCAACAGGGGGCAGCCACTAATCCAATCTAAAGAAGTTTCTCTAATAAATTGGGAAATATAATAGATAAAAAGAACAAAGAAAAACTATTAAACCTTCAGGGAACAATTTTATCAAGTTTGAATTTTTAAGATGCAAGCTACAATACTTTTGAATTCTGCCAAAGTGCCAGGGGAATCAATCAAAAAATCAAGCTGATTGAAGGAAATGAATATTCAAATGAAATGAACAGCAATGAACAGAATGAAGAGAAATCAAGTCAAAATGAAGGAAATGAACATGTTCAAATGGAAACTGATGAAAATGAAGGAAATGAATCAAACTCAAGAAGCAGAAGCGCTTCAAGAAATAATGAAAATTTATCAAGTGAAAATAAAGAGGAAGCACAAGTTGCACAGAAAATAAGGAAGATCAAAGCAAGTGAATCAAATGAAGAGCAGCCAACACCCATAAAGTTTGCTGAAGGGGCACCTGTGGATGAGGGGGCCGCAGGGTAAAGAATTAGTAAGTTTTTATTTTTTACTTACCTTATTTTAGTCACATCAAGAAATGGGGGAGAAGTTGCCAAAGTGGCAGCATACACACCAAGGGGTGTGTATGGGGGTTGCCAATCTTTGGTAGCCCCAGTAATTCAAAGAAATCAAAATGAAATTCAAAGAATAAACAAATGAATATGACTGAATTGGCAAAGAAAGAAGCAATGAACAGGGAGTATCAAGCTCCCAAAGGAAGCTCAACCTGAACAAGGGAAGCATATGAAATAGGAGCAAATATCAATTTTAATTAAATGAATGAAATACCAATGAATTTTAGAATGAAGTTCAACAAACAAATATATTAAAATGGTCAAAGATTTCCATTTTCAAATATGAATTAATATGAAAAGAATCTAAAGAAGATTGGATTTCAAGTAGGAAATGAATATCTCAAATCAGCTATTTTCAATGAATTCATTAAAGTATTTTCAAATAAAGTTGGGGATGCAAACCTTGTGAACAAAATATAGCCTTTAATTATTTTGCTTGCAGAAGCCTGGGGCAGACACCACTGGAGCTCCCCAGGAAACAATTTTCAAATGCTCAAACACTTCATATATCAACCAAATAACAGCAACATATAAAAAATTTGTTTATTTTCTGAACTTTACACATTGCAGAGGTTGCACATTGCAGTATACCTTAGCATCCTCCTCCATTGTATACTAAAATCAAACACAAAGAAACTTGAAGACGTCCCAACACAGATGGATATCTGCTGCCTAGCTCTAGAAAAACAAAAGACTCCACAGGGCTATAAGACTGTGGAGCACATTCTCTACAATAGTTTTGCATTAGCCTCAATGTTTGGTTATTACCTTCCTCCAGAAAAACAATTGCTAACCAACTCCCTTGTAACCCTACCTTTTATAAAGCGCTTGGCCACAATTGAGGTGATGAGTGCCACTCCACTTGTAATTGGCTCTTTCATCATCCACCACATACAGAAGAGTATGTGGTCTCAATTAGTGGCTTTTGGAGAAGACAGCATTTTGGGGTACAATTCCCCAGAATAACCCATCACTTGCATTTTTGCATTTGCATTTGCATAATAAAAATTTCTTCTATTTTATTTTTTATTTCTATTTTTTATTATAATAGTAATATATAGTTAGTTAGTATATTATAATACAGTAGTATTAATAAATCAAACAATTTTAATGGTAAAATATGATTTATAAATTTTTTTATTTAGTTGACAGCAAAAACAGGTTCATATATTACGTAGTTAAACAACAAGAGCTCTATTTATCCTAATCAAACTGCCTGCTCCGCTTATGTTTTAAACAAGTGATTATTTAGAGCTTGAATTGCTTTTTCCTTTTAATATGATTTGATAAATAGAGTTTTCTATTCTTAACATGTGTCATAAGTTATAATTAGTAACAGATACATGAAAATGATTGGTTTTCATTCCAGGTGGCTATAGTAGCACTGAATTGATAAAGATCAGGTGATGACTCACAAGGTTCAATTTGTGGCTTTAAAAAAAGCCATTGTACTAAAAAGGGTTCACAATTATTTAAATAAAATTATTCTATTTCTATCTTTTTAAATCTATTTATTTGTTAGCTCAACAGTCAATACAATATTTGGTGCATTATAATATTAAATGTGTCTCTATATCTAGTATAATTAATTTTACTTAAATTTTTGTATGTATTCTTATATGTCTATAATAATATTCAATGTCATGCTATTATATATAAATAATAATTTTTGAGTCCTAATAAAAACAAAATAAATAAAAATAAAAACAAATAAAGCCTGGAGCGCCCATTTATCTGATTAGCTCAGAGGCCAGGGCTTTAGGGAGGAAGTATTCTGAGTGCTTGTAAAAAGCCGCCACCACATTGGGTGGCATCACAAATTGGCTGATCTCAAGAATATCAAAGAGATCCTTGGTGTCCTGAGAGAGGCCTTTCTTCACCTTATTTTTGATCCACCCAAAGACCTCCTCAATTGGATTCAGAAATGGAGAATATGGCAGGAGGAAGGAGTCTCATTGGACAATCAGCAAGTAAGTGGCTGAAGGAATGGCTATTTTTATCAATGAGTGGGAACTTGGACACAACCAGATCCACTTTGTGGAGCTCAACATTATCAAGCACAACAATGTTGATTGTACTGCAATAATTAATCCAAAGTTACTCCTTGATAGTTTGGAGAAAATTGAGAAATGTCCTGCTATTATGAGAACCCTTGATCATTTGGTATTGGCCCAACCCGCAAGGATCAAGAAGCACTACCATAGAATAGGTCCAGGGACAGACAGCTGCACAATGTGTCACACCATTATTGGACCCCTTCTTGACCCATCCATGCCTAGACCTGAGTGAGGAGGAAAACAATGATTCATCTATATAGAAGAACTTTACATTGTCAGTCTGCTTTAGAGCCAGATAGGTCTTGGCATAAATGTGTCAATCCTTTATGGTATTCTTGCTGTTCCTATTGTACAGAGCAATCCCCAGTACTTTTCAAAAGAAGCCAAAATTGACCATAGTATTGTAGAAAAGGGTTTGGAGACAGAAAGCCTGAACTTGGTGGCAAGCATTGATTGGACAGCAAGTGTGTTCAGAAGGCAATCTTTAGCTACCCACTGTTTTATTGCATCAATATGCACAGGCTGCAAGAGTTTTGGCTGCTGCTTAGCCTTGGTGGATTTGGCAATTTGCCCAGTGTTGCCATACTTGGTGTTGATGTTGGCAATGTATCTGGCTGTGACACCAAATTGGGACGCAATATCCCAAACCGCCATTCCCCTGTTCAAGAAGTTGAGGAGAGCTTCACCTCACTATCCATCAACCAACGCCGGCCCTTGGCAGTTACCACGGCATCCTGGCTACCAGGCTCAACACAGGGGATGGGGACCTTTGTGTAGAAGGTGGGATCACTCTTGCTTGCGGTGGCGCCATCAATGGTGGAATACATCACAGGTGCAGATGGCTCCTCAGTTGTGACCAATGGCTCATAGGAGGTGTCAAAAATGTGGGGGCATGTGGTGGCAACTCTTGGATCAAGAGTGCGGGGCCAGGTAACAACTGGGTACATGGTGAAGGTGTAAGTAAAATCAGTATTCCTTGTGACCCTGATATAGAAGACTTTTGTAGC
The DNA here is from genome assembly GCA_014839935.2 of Entomophthora muscae. Classification (NCBI taxonomy): domain Eukaryota; kingdom Fungi; phylum Entomophthoromycota; class Entomophthoromycetes; order Entomophthorales; family Entomophthoraceae; genus Entomophthora; species Entomophthora muscae. Next base: position 97,257 of record QTSX02003077.1, on the reverse strand, counting down.
AGGCCTTGAGAGTGGCTTCTGTCTAGGATTCAGGCTGTGTGATCTGGCTTGGGATGCAGGAGGTTGTAGACTGGCGCTGACGCCTTGGGAGGTCTGTATGTTGGCATTACTCCCCTCAAGTTGTGTTCTAGGTCTATTCTTGGACCTTCTGGGACGCCCTTGTGGACAGGCTGCCCTGCAGGCTGATGCAGGAGATGGTTGGGAATGGGATTTTCTGTCCATAAAAATAAGATACAATATATTTTTTGGATTAAATATGTATTTATTTAGATTGTAGGGTTATTTATGGGTAGTTGTTTTCTCTTGATTTTGCCTTGAATAGTAACATAATTTTTATATCTGTGATTTGAATTGTATAATATTGTATTTTTTCTGGATTTGGGTAATTCTAAAGTTCAATCACTTTTTATGTCTAAACATGGTTATCAAGATTGAATTTTTCATTTGATCTAGTTGTAGTGGAGATTCTTAATTTGGGTTGGTATTTCCTAGTGTGCTTACTGTACATTAAATTTGTATTCCAGTTCCTGCAGTTATTATTTGAGTTTAATAATGGTATTCAAAAGTGATTTGAAATTTGATCCATGGATTTGAAAGTCCCACAATTTTGAAAAACATAGTAAACTTAATGAAAATGATGGATGGATTTGAACACTTTAAATCTAATTCCAGTTATTTCATTTTTTCCATTGGAAATATGCAGTTTGACTTGAATTTTGCAAAGTGTCTATGAGTTCCTGCATTTTTAAAAATTCAAATAAAAATACAAAAAATACAACTTAATTAAAAAAGCCATCCTGCAAAAGTGATTCAAATTTTGGACCAAGGATTTGACAATCCCGCATTTTTACATCTAGGTTCTGAATTTACAGTATTGTAATATGGGTCCTAGATTGGTATGTAAAGTAGCACAAAAAAATAAAATGGTGAAGAATCTGAAGAATATATGTTCTGTCAGGATTTCTGGATATTGACTAATTAAAAGATTCAACAAAATAACACAGGCCAGCATTTAATTGCTCTTAGGAATGGTTTCAACAAAATAATGCAGGCCACAGGTTTGTAGAATCAATGAATCAATAATCAAATCACATCCTGGCATTAGCAAATTCCTATTCATAACTAATGAGCAAAACATACAGATATTGTGCAATTAATTAGTCCACCTCAACAACCACCTCAAACATGCTTCTCATAATAATTACTATTCTAAACTTTAATTATATCCTAGAACAAGGGCCATCATCTGAAACACTTCTAGAAGAGTTCACCATGGACTTGGCTGCCAGGCCAAACACTCTTTTGATAAAAGACTCTTAGCCTATTGTATTAGAGTAGCTCTGATTAAAAAAGAATCACCTCTAACAACTAGTAGCCATTCAGACTAGCTAGCTCTGGAATGTGGTCCAGGTAGATAGCTACTTCACTCAGGTCAAGGGATAGTTGTACAGCGTCAGAAAAGATACTGAGCTGTGGAAGTTGTCAATCAAGCTTTCTTCATAAACTGCACACACCCAAGGCTGGGCTCCCTGTTGCAACACCCTAAAGCACTTCAGTCTCTTCTAGTGTTGTGAGCTAACTTGTATAAACGTGGGCAGCTGGACCAATCTCAATATCAGTTGTCTAATTAAGAGTTGATATTCTGAATTTTTTCCTTAGTTAAATTCTAATTAAGTGGAGAGCAAAGATAATACTTTTACCCTAAAGTATTAATTCCTATAGTAAATTATAGAGACAACAATTCATGAACCTAAATCTGGAAGTAGGAAGAACTGTCCCAAATCCTTTGGGTGTTGGGTCCTGTCAGACTTTCTACTTCTGATGACAACAAAATATTCCAGGCCACAGGTTACGCCAAAGTCACAGGTTCTCTGTACTTTCCTAATGTTAGAAGACTTAGGATAACATCTGGAAGATGATAAAATACCACAGTCTGCAGATTTTCTAAAACATGCCAAAATCAAGGACAATTTGAGTTATATTGTTTCAACTTACAAAGCATGCACTTACTTTAAATGTTGTGAGGGACCAGCATATGATCCTGATGAGTTTTTCATTATTACTACTTGAAACATACTATTAAAAATTCCATATTATAAGCTAGATCCAAATGATATAGGTCTATTTAAGAACAATGTGTGTTGAGATTGCAGAATACCAGCTTAATCACCCTCTTAGTTTTAAAATCTTTAAGAAATTCTGTCAGGACCAAAGAAGCCACTGACAAGTTACTAGCCAACATTGATTTAGTACCAAAGAAATCATGAAAACACTGCAATAATGACCCCTCATGTGAGAGAGGAGGGCTAAACTAACTAAGCTTGGCTCCCATCCTGGGGAAAGGATCCACCAAGATACCATCCAGTGCAATACTGGTATGGCTGCTCAAAGGGCGTCCACAAGGGAGACGCAGCTGACAGTTGGGGAAAGTAGGAATCAAGATCCACCAAGACTATTCTGCCAAACGGCCAAGTGGCGCGCTTGGGAGTGTGCTCTTGGGCGTCAGAACTTGCTTCCTGGTCTGGAACAACTGGGACCTCAGAGAGGGGGAACACAGGGGGGACTGGATCAGGTGGCGCAGAGGGGACTAATTTGAGGGCTGAAAACTCAATATTGTTGCAGGTAAGACTTTTCACAGCATTCTCACTAGTGACAAGAATTTCCTGGTCCTGTCCAGGGATGTCCTCAAACATATATATGAATTGAGAGGGGTTACTTCCCACATGTTAAAATGAATGTTAAATACCAGTCCAAAGATATGGAGACGTAGTCCATATCATTACCAGAGCAGGGGCCAGGGTGAACACAACAAACTTTGCAAAGGAGGCCAGTATTAATTTTTGAATGGAGGGCAGAAAGGAATTTTAAACCCCTTTTCAAAGTGTATCTGGTCAAATTTAAAAAAAAACTTTGGTAATGGAGGTCTTAATAGAGCTTTGAACCAAGAGGCAGCATCTACAAGCTATACACTTTCTAATAATAGGGGAGGAGCTAGATGGGCGTATATGAAGCCAAAGAAAAAGTTGGAGCAAGTGGAAAACAATTTTGAATTTAAAGTAAGTAATTATAAGGATTATAACATTAATTTTAAATTTCAAACTAGGTTTTTGAGAGCAACTAAGGTAAGTGTGATTACTAACACTAACTTTAACTATAGAGGCTTTGAAAACAATGCTGTAAGCCAGGGAAAGGCAGGGGAAGGTAAACAATGAGGATTCTAATACTAAAAAACCTAGGATCAAGAGGGGAGCTAAAGAAGGACACCCAAGTTTAAACCACAAGTTTGTGAAAGTCAAAAACTTTATTTTGAAAGAATGAGCAAGCAGGGGACTTTTGGTCCCCTGTCTTACTTTGAGGGAAACTGGCTTCAAATTGAGAGGTCACCTGACCCAAGAAATGGGTTTGATTGGCTGGTATTACTGGAGTGATTAAAATAAGCATTTAATCCAGTTGGATTAGGATTTGGTGATTTATCAGTAGTGCAACCTGATTGTTTGGACTTAATTGATTTTAAATGCAGACAAGCCCAAGCCAAGAAATAATCCAAATTGATCAGAGTTTCCTCCCAAGTTGGAACAGAGTTCAGCACATCAATATTTACCACCTGGGAAGGGTATGCCAACATGAATCTGTCATCTATCATGTGGGCTAAGTCCTCAAGCAAATTAAGGGGCTTGGCTAGTCTCTAAATAGATTTTTTGGTGCAACATGGGAAGATTGTCCTATCCAAGCCTAAAGGGGGGAGTAACTTTAAATTATCCTTTCCTTTTTCCTATGGGTGGATGCCTCCCTGAGGAAAAGCAGCTGCCAAGAAGTTTTTTGTGAGCCTTAGGGATCTTAAGAGCCAGTAGAGACTTGGGGGACCCAATTCCTTGGGGTTGTTGAGATGGAAATCCTGGACCAGGTCCCAACAGTTGCCGCAATCTGACGAGCTTACCCAGCTATTGTCATAGGAGGGGTAGCCTTTCCATTTGACACAATACTGTAGGGATTTCCTGATATGACGTGATGCCACTATTGCCTCCACTTTGTATTTGGGGGCGCTGTCAACCACAATAGGCTCTGGGATGTTGGGGGCCAGGCCCTTAAAAGGGGAGAGTTGGCAGGCATTGAAGGTGTTGTGGATGCGGTACAAGGGTGGGAGATCCAACATATAGGCTCTGTTGCCTTTGTTTTGCAACACCTTGAACGGACCAAACGCTTTGGAGCAAGCTTGTGTGAAGTTACTTTCATGCAGATGTTGGAGGAGTCCAGCATGACAAGAGAGCCTACCGGGTAGTCTGGGACTGGGTGGCGGTTTTATCTGATGCCTTCTTGTAGGACTCTATGGATTTGGCCAGTATCTTATGTACTTTGGCATGTATGGCTCTTAAGTGGGCTGCCATGTCTGCTGCAGCTGGGACGTGGGATTGCAGGGAGGGGCCAATAGAGAATGCCGGGAAGAAACCTAGGGTTGCTTGGAAGGGGGACACACCAGTAGAAGAGTGGACATTGTTATTGTAAGAAAACTGTGCCAAGGGAAGGTCCTCTGACCAAGAGTCCATGGTGGCATTGTCATAGCAACGCAGGTGCTTTTAATGGTCTGATTCGCCCTCTCAGTTAGGCCATCTGACTGAGGGTGGTAAGACATGGAGCGGCAGGGCTTGATGTTGAGGATGGCTAATAAGGATTCCCAGAACACAGAGGTGAACTGGGGTCCAAAATCTCTTGGGGCAAGCCAAAATTAGTGAAGATATGTTTCACAAACAACTCAGCCATCCCTACTGAGTTCAGAGTGATCAGGCATGGAATGAGCACCAAATACTTAGTGAATCTATCAACTATCACCATGATGGAGTCAAAGCCTCCAAACAAAGGGAGTTCTACTACAAAGTCCACCAAGATGAAAGACCAAGGGCCCTGTGCCTGCTGGAGAGGGTGGAGGAGACTGTTGTAGCCTGAGCAATCTGGTTTTGAGCATGCACAGGTGACACACTGCTTAACCCAAGGACCAATGGCCTTAGTGATCCTGACCCAGATGTAGGTGCGTCTGATGAGCTCCAGGAGCTTCTTTGTACCTGGATGCCCAAACAGAGGTGGATAATGATGCTCTGTCATGACACGCAAACACAAGCTCTTAGGAACCCAATTCTCTTGTTTTGATAAACTATACTCTCCTTTAAGGTGTATGCATCTTCCTTTGGGTGCTCAGGAGTGAGCTTGGAGAGAAGGGCCATGCCATCTGGAGAGGAGCGCTGGGCCAAGAGCACATTGTAAAGAAGGTTTCCTGGAAGTGCAAGCAGGATGTCCTGGTAGGAAGGCGTGAGGGAGCAGAGACCAGCAGCCTTAGTAGGGGGGTCAACTGGGGTCAGCAGCAGCAAGAAAAGAGGAATCACCTGAGATGCAGGGATGAGTGTCACAAGGGGGTCCTTGTCACCACGCACTGGGTACATAGCTGAGTCCTGACTGAGGAGGTCTGGGAGAATTTTAGCTTTCCTTTCACAAACTCATATCAAAACTTTTACCCTGACAGAGTCTGCATGACGCAAGTCTGCCAGGGGAGGAGCTTCTGAGGCTTGCATAAGTAGCAGAGGGCTTTGTGATCTGTGCAGACCACAAACTTGTGCTGAGCACCCTGGAGATGATGGCGCCAGTGAGTGATGGCATCCACCACCACCTGCAATTCCTTGTCAAACACAGCCCAAGACGCCTTGTTGGGAACAAACTTGCAAGAGAAATACGCAACTGGGAGCTCCTGACTATTGTGCTCCTGTAGAAGGAGGCCCCCGCAGCAACGTTGGAAGCATCTCAGGCCACAATGAAGGACTTTCTGGTATCTGTGTGGCAGAGGACTGGGGTAGAGACAAAGACCTTCTTAATAGCCTCAAAAGCGCACTGGCACTTGGGAGTCCAATTGAAGGTGGTGTTCTTACCCGCAAGGGAGTGCAGCAGGGCTGCAAGCTCCAAAATGGCCAGGGAGAACTTCTTGAGGATGATCACTGTACCCAAGAAACAGTGTAGCTCCTTCTGGTTCCTAGAGGTGGCCCATTCCAGAGAGCTTTGGCCTTGTCAGGTGATACAGCATGGCCATCCTTCAGGACCAGGTTACCCAAGAACGTGACTTTGGACTTGAAGAACTCACACTTGCTAGGCTTGATGAAAAGTTGGGCCTTGTGAAGAGTGGCCACCACAGCCACCAGATCCTTAGCGTGTTTCTTGGGAGTAGGAGAGTGGATCAAGATTTCAACAATGTAGGCTACTGCACAGGAGAAATGCAAGTTGCCCAAGGCCTCCTCAATAAATCTCTGAAAGATGGCAGGAGCGTTCTTGAGCCAAAAGGCATCACCTTGAACTGGAAGCACCCACACCTGGTCTTGATGGCTGTCAGTCATTTATTGCCTTCTGCAATGCAAATCTGGTTGAAGGCATTAACCAGGTCAAGTTTGTAGAACACACAGGACTTAGCAATGGACTGGGAAATTGATGCCTCCAGGGGGAGGGGATAACAATCCGGGACCATCACATTGTTGAGCAGAGTGTATTCCACACAAGGGTGGAAGGAGCCATTGGACTTCTTAGCAAAGACCACCAGTGAGCTGACTGAAGAAGCCTTCTTCACAATCCAACCCTTGGCAAGCATGTTGTCTAGCCATGTGCCCAACGCCTTGTCCTCTAACTCACTGAGGGGATACATGGGGGTGTCAATCTTGACAAGGTCCACAGTGAGCTTGAATGTGAGGTTGTGGTAAGAGTGGGGGGAAGAACATTTGACAGGATAATGTCAAAGGCGTCCTTGTAGGGGATCAGCATAACTGGCAGAACAAAGGGATGGGGTGTTTCTGGTGATGCCTGGAGAGATAGGCACAACTTAAGGGGATCCTCCCCCAACAGAAGCAGCGAGAAGAAGCCGGGAGTGCAATCAAGTGAGAAATGCAAATTGTTGGAGAGAACATCAATATGGACAAGATGGCGCCTCCACCATCCCACTTCTACTATCACAGGGTATAACAGATCTTCAACAGTGGAAAACTTGCTGAGAAAGACATGGTTACTCATTCTGTAGCTAAGGGGTTTAGAAAGGGGGTAACTAAGTACAGGTACCTTGCTAGCAGCCACCAGAGTCTGGGGGAAGGAGGGAAAGACCCAGGGATTGGGCTAGGCTGAGGTCCATAAAGTTCCTGCCTGCACCTGTGTCTACCAATACTGTTGCCTTTGCTTTCTGCAACTTTGTATAAAAGGTTGCATTGAAAAGAAAGTAAGACAAATCCTCTTTATTCTGGAGGGCCAGGATGGTGCCAGAGGAGGTCACGTCGGTAATTGCAGCTGAGGCCGCAAACATGGGCAGAGACCCAGAGGTTGTGGTCCAGTTAGGGGTTTGGCCTGGATGGTACATCACATTGATGGAGACTGTTTTGGGAGGCTTGGCAGCCTTGGCAGGAGGAGCAAACTTGGCAGCCAACAAGGTTGCAAGGACTCCCTGCTTGGGGAGGTAGGCCAGTTTGGCACCCAACTTACACGCCAAAGCAAACGTCTTCTTGAGGAAGGGGGGAGCAGGTTCCCATGCACCTTTTTCTGCAGAGATAGAGGCAATTGAATGACATAACATTGCCTCCTCCAGCTTGGCAGGGAGGGCTAAGGAGGTGGCCTTAACCGCAAAGCATTCCACATGGGTGGCAAGATCAGAAGCAAGACCCTGTGAACACAGGGTTTCAAAGATGACTGATGCTTTAGACCCGGGGGCAGCCATCACAGAGGAGACCAAGGTAAGGAGGTAATCTATGTTGCCAAGCTCTTAGCCTGGACAAAGGAGAGTACAGACCCAAAGGCAGGTATATCCATCAAGGGCATCCAGGAGGGCAACTGAGCGTTGAGCATCCAAGATGAAAGCGGCAGTAGACGCCAAGTCAGCAGCAAGGTGGAGCTGGAGCTCCTCCAAAGCATCCAAGACTTTCTCACAGACCTTGGTTGTGGGGGATACCAAGGTGATGTTAACCTCCAAGGCTACAGATAAAGCTGTGGATGCAGGGGAGGTCTTACCAATTATGAAATTCTTGAAGGAGGACAGAAGCAACCAGAGAGCCCACACAGACAGGAGTGCCAAGAGGAGGGATCCAATGCTGGTGTGGACCAGGGCTAGAACCAGTGACCACCCCCAGTGGCAAAAGGCTTTGAAAGCTGAAGACATAGGCTTGAACATTATGTGAGAGAAGGGGGCTAAACTAACTAAGCTTGGCTCCCATCCTGGGGGAAGAATCCACCAGAATACCATCCAGTGCAATACTGGTATAGCTGCTCAAAGAGGCATCCACAAGGAGGATGCAGCTGACAGTCAGGAAAAGTAGGAATCCAGACCCATCAAGACCATTCTGCCAAGCATCCAAGTGGTGCGCTTGGGAGTGTGCTCTTGGGCGTCAGAACTTTCTTCCTGGTCTGGAACAACTGGGACCTCAAAGAGGGGGAACACAGGGGGGACTGGATCAGGTGACGCAGAGGAGACCAATTTGAGGGCTGAAAACTCAAGATTGTTGCAGGTAAGACTTTTCACAACATTCTCACTAGTGGCAAGAATTTCCTGATCCTGTCCAGGGATGTTCTCAGACATATATGAATTGAGAGGGGTTACTTCCCACATGTTAAAATGAATGTGAAATACCAGTCCAAAGATATGGAGACGTAGTCCATATCATTATCAGAGCAGGGGCCAGGGTGAACACCACAAACTTTGCAAAGGAGGCCAATATTAATTTTTTAATGGAGGGCAGAAAGGAATTTTAAACCCCTTTTCAAAGTGTATCTGGTCAAATTTAAAAAAAAACTTTGGGAATGGAGGTCTTAATAGGGCTTTGAACCAAGAGGCAGCGTCTATGAGCTATACACTTTCCAATAATAGGGGAGGAGCTAGACAGGTGTATATGAAGCCAAAGCAAAATTTGGAGCAAGTGAAAAATAATTTTGAATTTAAAGTAAGTAATTATAAGGATTATAACACTAATTTTAAAGTTCAAACTAGGTTTTTGAGAGCAACTAAGGTAAGTGTATATACTAACACTAACGTTGACTATAGAGGCTTTGAAAACAACACTGTAAGCCAGGGAAAGGCAGGAAAATGTAAACAATGAAGATTCTAATACTAAAAAACCTAGGATCAAGAGGGGAGCTAAAGAAAGACCCCAAAGTTTAAACCACAAGTTTGTGAAAGTCAAGAACTTTATTTTGAAAGAATGAGCAAGCAGGGGACCAAAAGTCCCCTGTCTTACTTTGAGGGAAACTGGCTTCAAATTGAGAGGTCACCTGACCCAAGCAATGGGTTTGATTGGCTGGTATTACTAGAGTGATTAAAATAAGCATTTAATCCAGTTGGATTAGGATTTGCTGATTTAACAGTAGTGCAACCTGATTGTTTTGACTTAATTGATTTTAAATGCAGACAAGCCCAAGCCAAGAAATAATCTAAATTAATCAGAGTTTCCTCCCAAGTTGGAACAGAGTTCAGCACATCAATATTTACTACCTGGGAAGGGTATGCTAACATGAATCTCTCATCTACCATGTGGGCTAAGTCCTCAAGCAAATTAAGGAGCTTGGCTGGTTTTTTAGTAGATTTTTTGGTTCACCGCGGGAAGATTGTCCTATCCAAGCCTAAAGGGGGGAGTAACTTTACACTTCAGATGCAGAACCATCCCTCAGTAACCCCAAAAAGCCCAGAATTTGTGAGGCCCATGTGGTGCAGAACCTGGGGAGAAAATTCACAGGAAAAATGTATCTCAAAAGTATCAGGAAATAGTAAGTTGGGAAAACAATTGATCAATTGCACAATTGGACAATTGATTTTTTGCAAGCTTTACTAGTTGCTATGACAGCTTGGCAGACAAAAGCTAACTGTGCAATATCAGGGCAACAACTTATGTACTGCCCCATGAGTGCAAAACTGCAGGATTATAGGATAGAATTCAGTGCCACTGAGAATAATGCCATCAGTAAACTAGTGTCACAATAAATTGATACCTCTTCAGTACAGTGGTTTTCAAACCTGTTGAGATAAACATAAAGTCTCAGTCTAAAAACGTATACAACTCAGTCAAAATCAAAATCAAAATTAAGGAATTTATATTAAATTATAATAGGTTTGAATTCACCTTGATTTTGTTTTTAGACTGAGTTGCATTTGTTTTTAGACTGAGATTTTTTGTTTATCTCAACAGGTTTGAAAAATACTGTAAGTATAAAGAATGAGGAAGGAAAGCCTTCCTCATTGTTTATGTCATCATTAATAAAGGTCTATGAAGCATGAGCAGATTTGGCTTACAGGAATTCATTATATTGTTGGAAATTTAAATATTTATTTGCCTCTTTACGTGGAACCCAACAACAGTATTCCTTCTTCTATCTGTTGCTGTCAGGATCTTCATCTTTCCTGTTTGTCTCAGACCATGTTCCATACCCAGAGTTTTACCACCCCATCACTTAAATCTCTCTCCTGATCACCCTAACTTTGCCTCAGGAGGCCAGCTTTCAACACCCATGGCAGAAATTCCTACTGTTTCCCCCAAGCCAGAGTCCCATCCTATCCAGGAATTCAGTAAACTGGGGTTTGTCTACATAATATTGTTAGAGTTAGCCAATCAGGTTGTACCCCACACTGGTATTTGACAACCCTGGGCTACTGCTGTCAATTAACTTATCAGAATTGCCCCTATTGTATATATGGCCTTTTAGGAACAGCCTGCATCTCCTGTAGGAGTCCAGCCAAACACCAATATGGGCTGTGACAGTATGTCAATAATAACTAACATAGTAACCCTGGGACCTATTCTTCTTTGATTATAGGTGTATATTGTATACTATTATTTTTACTACAGCTTATTACCTAAGGCAGTACATGATCAAGAAACAAGATGAAGGCAAAAGCCAGGTGGCAGCTATAACCAAACTGTCCCAAGTCTTGAATGTAACCATATCCATATCAAATAAGAACTTCACTGTCCCCACAAACCTTCCTGACCTGCCCAAAATGAATTTGGATGGTTTCAGAAAAGGAATGATAATGATTAATCCCTTGTTTTGCACCCACCCAAGAATTTCATAGATGACTCTCAGAAGGTTATGATGGTGGCCTCCCAACTGAAGGACAACTCTAGATAGACCTTTCTGACCAGCTTAGAAGAATACCTAGATCTCATTCTCTCTTAAGAACAATTACTGGAGAGAATGAACTCTGCTACCACTTCTTTTTGAGCCAAGATCCAAGCCTACATGGAACTAATCCAATTTAACCAAGGAAGAGATGACCTAGAGACATATGTAAACAATTCCTACAACTAACAGAGGCAGCTAAGATCCCAGATGATATATCTGGGATGCATTTCATAAATGGACTGAACCCTCTTTATTCCAACCACATGAGACACTACTACTGCAAATTCCTCAAATACAAACTTCTGGTAGTTACTAGAGGCATGAACTTTAGCCAGCCCCAAGGATACAATACTGGGCAGTTTATAAATCATCAGGCCCCTGGTACAATTAAACCCCACCTGAACATGACTCCTGAGGAATACCAACACTGTTTTAGAAGCAGGCTATGCTCTGATTGCCACCAGAGTGAGCACTTATCCAAGGAATGTACTAGCTGCTCCAAAAAACCTATGGTGATACTATCTCCGCAATAAACAACACATCTCAGTCTTATCCTATTATTGATAGTACCCTATGTTATCATGACCTTGAGATGAACACTTTAGTCCTATTAGACAGTGGGGAAACCCTCAACTACATGAAAGTAGCCTAGCCAAGAAACTGGGTGTATCAGTCTAAGAAAACTCCCAACTGGTAACCTTGGGAACAAGAATACTGATCTTTCACATGAATAAAAAGAGTTTGTCACTGTAAAGCTGAATTGTACCTCTTTCCCTACCATATTTTACATCATAGAGAAGTTGCCCAAACCTTTAGTAATAGGGTTTGAGTGGTGGATTGATCACCAACTGGACCTGGATTGCAAGAAACGCCAGGTGACTGTTACACACAATATTCAAACTCTTGATATACTGTGTTTGAGCTCCCAACAACCCTCAGACCTAAAAAATATCACCATGGGATCTTGAAAAACAGATATTCCTGTATGCCTAAAGCCTTGGTAGTCTGTCTTCTCAGAAGGAGAAGTCACAGTCTTGCCCAAACATATCCTGTTCAACCACATCATTGACTTCCTCCCAAACACCCATCCTAAACATGTACCAGTCTATAGTTGTAACATGAAGAAACAGGTGGCCTTGAGGAAGTATTTAGAAAAGATGTTAAATAATGGGTACATACATGTTTAAAAATCTTCCTGCTCATTCCCTTACTTTTTTTAAGAATAAAGATGGTGACCTACGCTTTTTGTGCACTACCAGGACCTAAACAGCATCACTGTGAAGAACAGATACCCTGTACCTAATGCTGAAGATCTTTCAGATCAGCTTTCAAGAGCCAATGTATTTTCAAAGATTGATCTGAGGGACAGCTTCAATCAGATCTGTATTAAGACAGGTGAAAAATGAAAGGCTGTTTTCAAGACTAGACAAGGCCTCTATGAGTACTGTTCATGCTGTTTGGCCTATTAAAAATGCCCAGCACTTTTTAAAATATGATGGATGTGTTCTAGGAGGACTTAAGGATCAATATTGTGTGTCATATTTAGACAACATCATTATATATAGCTTTACTCATGAAGAACATGTTAAACACTTTCAGAATCTACTACAATATTTCAAAGAACATGGACTGTTTGTCAAACTCAATAAGTACAAGTTCTTTCAGGAAGAAGTGGAGTTCTTATAATAAAATGTGTTGAAAGGAAGCTTTGATATGTCCCCTGACAAAATCAAAACAATTAAATCCTGACCTGAACCTAAGAACTGCAAAAAAGTCAAAATTTTCCTATGCTTGGCAAACTTCTTTTGGGAATTTGTCTAAATATTTCCTTCTACCTGCTTGCCCTTGACCTGCCTCACTTCTGAGAAACACTCATTTGTGTGGGGCAACAACACTAGATCTTCTTTTGTGACACTGAAGAATGCCTTTGTGTCTGTCCCTGTCCTGGCTATGCCAGCTTACAAAAAATATTTTATTATTGAGACAGATGCTTATAAATTTTCATTTGAAAGTATTGCTAGGGGCATGATAGTAAGCTTCACTCCATAGCTTACTAATCAAAGAAGTTCACAGCGCCAGAACTGAACTACCACATATATGACAAAAAATGCTTGCTATCATCCAGTCCTTTAAACATAGGAGAAGTGTAAGGTCTGAGGCGTTGGGGTAGGTAATTATAAACTAGGGCCTTCAAATTGGCAACAGTGGCAAAATTGACTGTAGGGATTTAAAAGTGAGAATTCAAAAGTGAAAATCTAAAAGTGGCCATGTCAAGACAATTTAAATTTTAAAATGGCTTTTTATAATAAAGTAACTAATTTTTCTTGACTTTTTTAATTGAGTGGATAAATAAAAAGTATTTTATATGGCCATAATAAATTTTAATTTTAGATGAGCTGTTTTAATTTAATTTTGAAATTTTAAAAAATTTGCCTTGGCCACTTTCAGATTCTCACTTTTGAATTCTCACTTTTAGATCCCTACAGTTGATTTTGCCACTGTTGCCTTCAAATCAAGGATATTAATGTTTATCAAATAAAGGAAAGTAGACAGGTCTGTAATAAAAGCTGAACTAAAGCTCCTAGTAGCTTGTAAGAATTAAAATAAGGGCTAAGGAAATTTATTAATCCTAAGAAAATAAAGTAAAGCACAGTCTTAAGGACTGAGGTATGTGTCAAAAACTATATATCTAAATCATGCTATTGTGCACCACTGACTGGAGGATTAAAACTATCTACTAAAAGAGTTTGATTCCCAGTAAAAAGATTGCATATCTCATAAATGAAGTAATTAAAAAGAATCATAAAAGGATAGCTAAGATTCAAAGATAATATGCAAAAATTTAGATTCAAAAAAAGGGAAAAGAAACACAAGCCACAAAACCTAACAAGTACCTTTTTGGGGTGCAAGTCAAACAATATCAACTTATTGTTGAGACTGGAACCCCAGCCTTTTATTAAGCTTGGGAAAGTGAGATGAAAATTTGGGATAGTCAAGGTTAACCTAGGTTGGTTAATGGCCTTTTATAAAGGAAACAAGATTTGGAAGCTCACATGGCGTAAAACTAACTTTAAAAAGTTAAGTTTAGCTTAAAGGGACACCAGGAGGAGAAAGAGTGGTTTACAGCGTTGCTTAGTAGTTTGAGCAAAAAAACATAGGAAAAACCTGGTCCAAGCGTGAGTGCATAACAAAAAATGAAGTAAATAAGTAAGGAGTTCAGATTTGATAAGTATTAACTTGAGTGTATAGGTTCTGGGCTCAAAATTCATATAGAACAAGGTGAATTTTGAAAAAGGCTACTAACTATTGTTAGATTTATTATAAAGACCAAAAAGTCCAAATTGAAGCCAAAAAAATGGTTGTTGAAGTAGTAAAAAATAGGTACTAATTATAGGAAGCTGTAGAAACTAAACCCAAAATAAAAAATGGCTCAAGAGTAGCAGCAAAATGAAGGTGAATCCTGATAAGAAGATACTTGTGTGATGCCAATTACCCAGTGAAAATGATGACAGACTACAAGAACTTGATTTATTTCTTCAAAACACAACAGCTGAGCCAACGCTTTCAGGGAGCCAGCCTGGAGCAGGCTCAGGGGAACTTGTGGGTGGATAGCCCAGGGGCCCAGAGGGAAGGACCCACCACAGGATGGGGGCCAACTTTACAATATAGGGGAACAATTTTCCAAGAAAGGTCCAAGGCTCATTGGTGGGCACCATAAAGTCAACTAATCCTGTGAGCATTATGTAGAGGACTCCAAATAACTGGATAGAGGTTTACTCATTGACAATCACAGTTTCTTGCAGGTGGTTGGGCTGCAGAGTCACAGGAGAATTCATAGGTACTGAATAGGCGGGCAGGTAGTTATATTTGTCCCTGAATAGTAATGGTTGCTTGATAAGCCAGATGCCTTCACTTTTATTGAGTTCAGGTTCTCTGGTTCTGGCTTCAGGGTTTTAGATTAGAATTTCTTCTAGGATGAACTCTGAATAGGTAGGATCTGGGGATATTCTGTGAAATTTACCAGGTTGTAGGGTCCTCTTGGTGGACATTATAACTCAGGCAGCTTGTCTGTGATTTCTTGGGGTTAGCTAGTGAAAGGGGCAGAGTCAGAGAAATCAATCTTTTAATGAAAAGGTGCTAAAATTAGGTATTTGATGACCTGAGAGAACCAGAGGTTTATAAAACTTTATTGAAAAAATAGCAATGGGAAACTTTCTGGTAGCCCCAGAGTATAATTATGCCCATCAGCCACGGAAACCCCTTTTCAAAATCCTTTGGGCCGGGTGGTAGCATTTACCAGGGCTTGGGTATCCTGTGTGGCATCAGAAATTTTTGGAATGTCATTGGCTGGGTTCAGATGAAGAGTCTTAATTTCCCTCTTTGAGGCATTGGATTTGTCATCATCTGGTGGTCCTTGTTTTTGGGGTAATCCATGTAATTCTCCATTAGCAGAGAGCCAGTTAGTCACAGGAGTACTATTCAAGTCAGCTCCTTCATTGGCTGTACTAGGAGAAATAATCAACCATGGATTGTGCCTCATAGGTTGGTTTCAGAGGTTTTTCTGAAGTTGAACCTTCCTTTGACTTGAGCCCAAAAAATAAAGGAAGTCAGGCTGTAGGGCCTGCAGGCTGGCAGGCCACAGGGGGTTGGGATTTGAATCTCTGGGATTGGGACTCCATCTTGTGGATCAATAGCAGGTAAATGCATTTGTGATAAATTCTAAGCTAGACAGGCCTTATTCTTAGCAGACTACAACTTGAAAATCAGCTACAAGCCTTTCAAGATTAATGTTGTACCAGATACCTTGAGCCAGATAGCAGACCTTTTCCATAGTGCCAAAGAGATTAAGGAAATTGACACCAAATTCTTAATGTCTCCTAAAATGATAGAACTAAAACTCTTGTTCTTAGGGCTGGCTAGCAGAAGGAAAGAAACTAATCTTACTAGACCCTAGAAAATCAGCAACACCCTCATAGAAGACTTGAAAGATGACATCAACAGTTGTTGTCATGTACTTGGGTGCAGCCAAGAGACACAACAGGAAATCCTAACTGTAGGATTGGGTTTGTACTAAGCCAAGGGTTAGTCTTCAGGGATGAATAAGGAATTTATCTTAAGGCCCTAGGAATGAGTATTGTCAGAAATCTCATCTAGACAATACTAAGTAGATGGTGCCAAAGTACAAAAATAATCACAAAAAACGAGTGTAAATAGAACTTAATTTTATTAGGTGAATCAAAATGCTTCTTATATGGTAATTGTTTACCACAAAACAGTAGAAGAACAGATAGATCACTGACCACTCTCATAAGTGGGTCAAGAATCACTCATGTTACCAGTTGGACTTTAAATGAGTCCTTCATCTGTTTTGGTGTGAAACCCATTTTGAGAAGAGAAAGGGAACTGAAGAATTTTGCACTTGAAATGCAATCCCATCAAAGTTGAAATAGATAAAGCATGAATATTGGGATTCACAACAGTTGTTACTATTTTTCAGGATACTCACTACACAGAAGACCTCTACAATTACATGGCTGCACTTATGTACCCAAATGTCACAGATAATGACATCTTAACTAAAGTTGCCCACCCACAGAAAAAAGCATTCAAGTAGCTAGCCCCAAAAAACCCATGAAGAGTCTGGCTGATCTAAACCAATCCACTGACAATAAATGGGCTGTGGAAAAGCATGCACATGGTTTGCCAATTTTGTCAAATGAGTCAAAAAAAGGCTTGAAACCCTTAAAAGCAGGTAGTTTGGTGCTTTTTGGCACCAAAATCAACTTATGACATCACAAAATTTTCAGTAACTTCTGGAGGCTTGGTAACAAAAATTGAGGCCTACCACATCATCACCAAATTCCAACCCCCATATTGACTTACAATTTCATAGAACTACTTTAGTAGTTTAATAAACACTATAATGTCAAAACCAATACCAAGCTTTAAATTTTACAGATTATTATCCCCCAAAGATGGAGTTCCTTCTTGCTTACGTGCCTGTGCAGTACCTCACAGTTTGTGGATTTGATTTTGGGGTTTCTGCAGCCTACACACTGATTTTGGACCCCCAATTTTGAAATTGAAGAAATTGTGGAACCAATTTGTGAGATTGTGAATTTACAAAATCCAGTCATAATTTCTCAATCAATTTTGTGCTTCTGTTCTGTCCTAGTTTTTTTGGCTATATTGTCCCTCTGCTTTTTCTTGGAGATTTATGTCTGCAAATTTCATCTTTAAAATTCTTGTTAATTTTAAATTCTTTGATAATTTGGTATTTTATTCCCCATTTTGTGAATTTTTCATAGACTCCATCATAAAAAAGAAGGTCCATTACGTCTAAAGATACTGAAAAAAATACCACAACTCTCCCATGTCAGGACACCCTGGATGTAAAAAGACTATAAAAAGGATTCATAGAGCTTACATGTAGTCAAAGATGAAGACGGAAATTAAGGAGTAAATTAGTGGTTATGAAACCTGTGGACACACCAAACCCAAGAATGGGAAACTAAAAAGCCTACTACAGCTCCTTCAGATTTCAGAAGGTCCTTTGAAAAAAATTCATGGACTACATTGTAAAACTCCCTGCCTCAAAATAATTCAACTCCATTCTTTTAATTGTTGGTTGTTTTACCAAAACAGCTTGCTTCATTCCAACCACTACCAAAGTAACTTCCAAAGAGATAGCTACCCTATTCAGGAATCATGTCTTCATGAACCATGAGCTTCCCCAGGAAGGAGTATCAGAATGAGGACCCCAGTTCACATCCAAGTTTTCAGCTCAAATTCTAAAGTACTTGGGAATAAAAAGGTTGGTGTCCACTATGTATCACCCCCAGGAGTGATGGTCAAAATGAGAGAGCTAATCAAGTTCTTGAACAATGACTACAATATTACAAGAATTTGGAACAAAAAAGCTGGGAAACTCATCTATCTATGGCCCAATCTGCTTAAAATAACCAAGATTACAGCTCCACTGTCATGCTCTCCTTTAAAGCCAATTACAGGTTCAATACAGCCTGGGATGCACCCTCCAAAGAGAAAGCTAATAACCCAGAAAGACAGGCTTGGGTAAACAACATTCATATGTATCAAGAGGAACGTACCCAGAGCTTGAGAAAGGCATTACAGGTTTACAAAGCTTTTTCAGAAAAGAAATAATTCACTGGCCCTCAAATTGAAGTTTGATATCTTTTTTATCTCAGCGCCAAAAATATTAAAGCTACAGTTTCATGTGCTAGCCTGAGTCTTAAAAAAACTGGGCCCTAAAAGTTTTTACAACACATTGAGCAATTAGTGTACCAACTAGAGTTACCACCATGATTAAAACTCCATGATGCATTTCACTGTCCCCTGTTGTTCAAGAAGAAAGAAACCTCCCTCTCACATCAACTAGTAAGAAAAGCTCCCCATGTATCTAAGTAGAGAGCTTCACAGAACACAAAGTAGAGGCCATCATAGGACATAAAATCTGATATTTCAAATCACACCTTATGATCAAATGAAAACGTACCCAGATGAAGAGAATATCTGAGAGCCATAAGAATCCCTGACTAAAACAGAGACACTGGTGAGAGAATACAACTCCTAAAATAAAGAGTTGACCTCTGTAAGCTCAACTATTGTAGGAGATGATGTCAGGGCTCAGAAATGCCATAACAACATTTTGGTAAACATCTCAACAACAACACTACAGGCATGAAAGCCTTTATAAATCACTTCTCCTGATACAAAAATACCCATCAACAACCTATAATGGCCAGAGATTTGCAAGGCCCACATTTTGAAACCCCCAGGGATCAACCCCACAAGAAAAATTGTATTTCAACACCATTGAGAAATGGTAAAACAAGAAATCAATTGTACCTGTGTGATTGGCCAATTTTTTTATTATGGTTCTTCCTAATTGGTGTGGTACCTTGGCAATTAAAAGCCAAGTACATCACAGCATGAGCACAAGTCAGGTTCAGGCCCCTGCTCACACAAATGCACATATTTTCAAATGTGAAGACCATGCCACTGAAGAGGATGCCACAAGACCAACAGTGGCACAATAATTGGTTGTTCCCTTAGTTAAGTATATAGATGAGGAAGGTTTTTTTCTCAATGTTGACCTTGTATTAATAAATCTTATATGCAACAAGAGCACTTGTGGTTTTCAAAAGTATATTATATTCATAAAAATCTATATTTCTTACTTGTATTACTTAAAAGTCCAGCTGGCTATATTCCCTGCAGTATTGCAACCCCTAGATCCTTCTTCTCTTTTGCCAGTTCTTCCTGAATATATTCTATATCAGGAGTATTACTGCCCTCACTAATTGGATCTCTCTCTGGTTTAGTTACTCTAACGACATACAGTAATCTCTAATCATCCCCCTTGTTCAAGAGGCTCCCTTCATATAATATTTCATCAAGCTTGGCTTAGTCTATATCACAGTGCTAGGGTTAGCCAATCAGGCTGTATCCCAGACTGGGACTTGACGTCTCTAGGCTACTGCTGCCAATTAACTTGTGATAATAGCCCCTATAATTTACATAATCTTCTAGTCCTGGGCTGTTACTCCTTCTGGAGAGCAGTCAACGTCTGGTGTGAGCTGTGACAGAAGTTATCTACAGTAATACAATTGGGTGTAAAATTTACTGTCTTTTAATCCTAATTGTAAGGACTTTTTATAGCATGTTCTTGTTATGAACAGACTGTTTTCTGGTTGTTGTTAACTTTTAATAGCTAGCCTATCATCCTCAAGCTACTGGTTTCAACCCCCAGAGTTGTAATTCTAAGCCATATAATGGCTTTAAAATGAGGCAAAATCCCATGTTGTAATTTTCTATCTTTACCATAATATTTCCTTAACTTATTTGATGTTAACTAAGTGATAATAATTGACAGTATCCTGTTCTGTACCCAGGCAAATAGAAAGTTAACAGGTAGTCCTCTGTTCTATTTCTTGGTGAAATAGATATTGATTGGGCAGTCCTTTGTCTATTGATATTGATTTTTCCTGTCCTAAATCTAATCTGACAGTGTTGTATCCACTAGAGTATTACTGGATGGTTTCACTCACTGTTTTTTCAGAAACATCACCCAGCTAATAATTGTTGGTCTAGAATTTTTTAGGTATCTCTAAAATAGGTTATCTTATTTTTAGTTGATAGTGTTTCACACACCCTAAATTTTCAATCAACTTTATGGCACATTGATTTTATATCCAGAATAGAATTTTTGTATCTGGTGGTGGCCCATTTATTTTAGTATATAGCCATTGTGATGAGAAGATGAATCATTCAACCCTAATCAATCAGGTTTTCTTGACATTATCTGTCATAAACAATTCTAATTAGTCAAAACCATAAGAAGTTGGGAATTTTGGCTCCCAAAAGTCATCAAAGGGACTACAAGGTTTGGGCCAAGCACTAGGGCCTAAAAATATCATACAGCTTTTTCCAAGCAACCAATCAGATTATTCCAATGCCATAAAACCTGAATCAGCTGACCAGCTGGCCAATAAGGAGTTATCATCAAGCCAAAAGTCAATTTCCCAGAAGTATATAACTGGGAAAGTTAGAAATTCCCTCCTTGTTGACATCTCTAAATAAACAACTGTTAGTTAATACAACTTGAGCATTTTATCTTTTTAGGAGTTTATTACATTACTAAAAACCTCATACTGTTATTACTTTCAAACAGAGAGTACTTGCAGCTCTAATACCAGTGCTGGAATACTGAGCAACTTATTGCTGCTTCTGTCCAACCAATGTTTGCCCCTGTCCCTCCCTCCAGAGCACTAGACCAGAAAATAGATCCTGTCTCTGTTCCCCCTTCTCCTTCCTAGGTTTTGTACAACTCAGCCAACTTGCCTCACCAATCCAGCCCATGAGCGCAACTGTAGAAAAACTCTCTTTTGTCACCACCAATTCATCATATGATTACAGCAAGCTTGGGTTTGCCTACCTCACCATGCTGGGGCTCACTGAACAAGCAATTCCCCATATGAGAGTATGGTGCCCTTGGGCTACTGCTGCTAATTATGTGATGATAATTACCCTCATCATTTACTGGGCCTTTCAGGCCAGACCCTTTATTTTGACCAAAGGATCCCCTGAGAGCAAACTGGACCATGACAGACGGAACAAAAATTGATAGATTATCTTTCTGCCCTACTTTTCACTTATTTTTATTTTGCTTTAAAATCTCATCTTCACTTTACCTTGAATTTCATTTACTTTTGTGCTTCAGGCCTGTTGATATAGCAATTGAATTTTAAAATCTCCAATCTTTCAATGAATTTAGTAAGACAACAAGCACTAAGCTTGCTGTTTTCAATTTTTCTAATGAAATATGTTCTTACTTATTTTGTGCTTATATATTTGGATGATGAATACCCCAAAATTAAAATTCTCTTAGTCACAAACAAATTGCTTTTAAATTTCTTATTTTATGCTTTATGATTAGATTTGTGTTGCAACTTAACCAATGAGAGTTTAGTATTTTAATTGGGGAAAACAACAATCCAATAGAAAGGACAAGAATGAATAGAATAAGGTATTGTTTATTGTAGAATATTGTGATTAATATATCATATGGGGAGGGCCACAAGGGGTGGTATAGTGGGAAGTTCCATGTAGGGTTTAAAGCTGAGGAATAACTTGTGCGGGGATCTGCAGGTCAAATTGGTAGCACGCCTAATTATAATGAAGTGCCCGCCATTTGACACTGCCATCAGATTGACTCATGTTGTTAGATACGTCAAGGGGCAACTCATTGAGCGCCCCCTGTGTATTGTAAGATATGTTGGCAGGCAAGTCCAGAAACTTGGTTGCAACACTCCCCTTGCCCCCTGCTTGTTGTCAGACACCAGGATCAAAGTCTTTGGAAGATCTGGGAAGGTCCGTACAAACAAACTTTGTGTGGGGATGGCGCAGCAGGGGCGCAAGCAACTTTGGTGGAGCTTCTTGGTGTTCCCTTGGGCGTCTTCAAGTTGGTAGGTGTGGTTGTCATAGACCGCAGCTATCTTGAAGGGCCCTAGGTGGTTGGGTTCTAACTTGGCAGAATTGAGATTGAGGGTGTAAACGGGGTCACCTATGGTGTACCTTGCCTCTAGGTGTTTTGACCCTCCTTCAATTTGTCTGTGTTTGATCTCTCAGGCTTTGGCGTGCCACTGGTTTAAGGATGGAGTTGTCAACAGGGGGGCTTTCCGGGGACTGTAGACTGTAGCTTTCCCTGTTCCACTCCTGTCAGACTGTCAGGCGTCCCAAAGGCCAGAGTGCTGGGGCTGAACCCAGTGCCTCTGTTAATTCTTGCTCGTAAAATCAGTAGAGCAGTAGGAAGGTGTTCAGTCCATGTAGTATTGGGGTGCTCCTGTGAGAGCTTGGTGATCAATTAAACCAGTGAGCCATTTAAGTGCTCTATGTGTCCATTGGCTTACAGATGATAGGGGGTTGTGACTATCTGTTGGATTGCATTCTTGGCGCAGTATGCCTTCATGACATGCCCAACAAGTTCAGGGCCCCCATCTGTGATGAGGCGTTTGGGCCGTTCAAAGCAGGCCACAATTTCCTTGCCAATGAAACAAGTGATGGTGGTGGTGGTGTGGCTAGTTGTTGCCCAGGCCACTGACCAACAAGTGAAGTAGTCAATGGCAGTTATGATGTACTTCTTCTCCAGTCTGTCTTCAGGGAGGGGCCCAACAATGTCAAGGGCCCACTGTTTGAAGGGTTCCATGGCCTTAATGAGCAAGACAGACTTTGGGGGTGCAGGTTTGGACGTATTCTTTTTGCACAGCACACATGTTTTGAGGAGTTCCAAGATGTCTTGATGCATAAGCAGCCAACAAACCTTTTGTTTCATGATCTCAAAGAGGTTACGTCCTCTGATGTGACCTAAGGTGCAGTGATAGTGCAATATTGTGTCCCCTTGTTGTGTGTTGGGAATGTAGGGCGTCCTCTTGCCTGTCTCTGCCTGACAGCAGACGTTACTAGCATTAGTGGTGAACTGACTTTTGTTGTCCTTCAGCTTGTAAATGGTTACTGAGTTAAGGCCTTTGTAGCAAGTTACTTCAGGACAGAGGTACAACATTGGCCAATTGGTATCCAAGCTATCATCCCCAGTGATAGACGCTACGCAGAGGCGTGAGAGGGCGTCAGCTGTGACAAACTTCTTCCCAGGCGTGTACTCAATGCTCAGCTGGTAGGGGGATAGACACTCAACCCAACCTGCTTGGCAGCGTGTCAAGTGGGACTATGTGTTAAAGTACTGGAGTGACTTGTGGTCTGTCAGGACGCAGGGTGGAAAGATAGTCCCTTCCAGGTAACAGCGCCACTTCTCAACACAGTGCACAATTGCTGCTAACTCCTTATCATGAATGGGATAATGTTGTTCTGAGTCAGTAAGCTTCCTGGACTTGTATGCCACGGGGAGGAAGACGCTGTTGTCAGTTTCTACCCGTAGCACGCCCCCTATGGCTCTGTCAGAGGTGTCAGTCTTGAGTTTGTACTGATGGTTCTAATTGGGGAACTGCAATACAGGTGCAGTTTTAAGTCTTTGCTTCAATGTCTTGAAGGCTCAATATCTGGCTGGGGTCTAATGGAAGCTCTGTTTGGTGTTGAGGAGCTCCATGAGAGGTGAAATTAGCTCCCCACAATTGGGAATGAACCTGCGCATGTAGGCAACTATGCCTAAGAAGGTACACACTTGGCCCACATTGGTGGGGGGCGGCATGCTGGTGATTGCCTTGATTTAGGCAGGGTCAGGCTTTATCCCTTGGGCAGAGATGATGTGCCCAAGGAACAACAGCTCCAACTTGAGGAATTTGTATTTGGAGGACTTAGCCTTCAACTGGTTTTTCCAAAGGGTGTCAAGGACAGCACAGAGGTGTTAGAGGTGTGTGATTTGATCTTGACTGAAGACAATAATGTTATCAAGGTACACAACAACGCATTTCCCAATAAAATCCTCAAATGCTTTGTTCATCAACATGGCAAAGGTGGAAGGAGCGTTGGTCATTCTGAAGTTCATGACCTGACACTCAAACAACCTGTAGCGTGTGAGGAAGGCAGTTTTTGCCTCATCTTCTGGTGAAAAGCGGATCTGGTTGTACCCTGCGGTGATATCAATCTTGCTAAAGATCTTTGCACCTGCAAGTGTGTCAAACAGGTTGTCAATCAAGGGCAGGGGGTACTTATTCTTAACAGTCACCTCATTTAAGGCGCAGTAATCTTTGACTAGACAAAGGGACCCATCTTTCTTGGCTAAAAAAAGAAGACAGCTGCCCCATATGAGGAGAGTGAGGGGCAAATAAAGCCCTTGTCAAGCGCGTCCACAAGGTGCTGGCAGAGGATCTCATCTTCTTGTGGTGTAAGATAATATAAGGGACGTGCTTTAGGTAGCAACCCTTGGAGTTGTACAGCATGATGGATCTCTTGGGGAGGGGGTAGTTGGTCTAGTGTTTCACTGAAGACGTCCTTATACTCCTCAAGAAGTGTGGCAAGTGGTGGAGGTGAGGTGGTCAAGGGAGAGACCGCAGATGGTTCAGTGCAGATAACTTCAGCTGAGCATTGATTAAAGTCTAGTTTCCCCCCTTGAAGTTGTACAAGCCTGTCTCTGTTATTCTGAAAAACATAGTATTGTGGAGTAACTTGCTCAATTCATCAGGGTAGATCTGAAAGCCCACCCCATTTCTATTGAGGGTGATAACAGATGTATCCCAGTCAATGTAGAGATGGTTGTGACAAAGCCAGTCAAGGCCAGCAACTATGTTGTGGCTGAGCCCTTCCATGATTGGCCCAGAGAGCTTAACTTGGATGTTCCTCATTCTTACAGAGAAGGGTACTTGTGGTGATCCACACAGATGCTGTTTTGCAGGCGAGGATTGATTTGGCTTCAAATAAAGACAATATGCTGAAGAGTGACAATGTGTGGTTAGCTGGTGATGCTGTAAACTAGTAGGTAACATAGGGCTGCTAGGGGTAAGTAGGGGGAGCCTAGTAGGTAACATGGTCTACTAGGGTAAGTAGGGGCCTGCCTGGTAGGTATCAAAGGACTACCAGGGGCAGATGTTGCCTCCACCCAGCAGAAGATGTTGGCTGCTTTGGGCTATAATGCTTCACCCCGCAGGAAACTGTGGCTGCAGAAGGATGAAGACTGAAATAGCAAGCAGGGAACTTTGTCTGTCTGGGGGAGTAGGTTTTGGACCCCTGGCGGTTAACACAGGCTGCCAGGGAGGGGAAGAGCTCTGAGGGCTCAACGTACCCTAATACGCTTACAGGAGGTCTGTGAGCAAGCATCCTACCTAACAGACTGGTAGGGTGTCCTCGTTTATGCCCCTATGGGAGCTTTGGGGAAACCCAAGGTGAGCATTGGAGGGTATAGGCATGCTCAGAGGTGTCACCAAGGTGGCTTGCTTGGGGAAGCAAGCTGCAGAGCTTGGTGTGATCAGGCCTCTGGGAAGTAGAGCTTATTACTCTGCAACTGAAAGCCTGGACTTCATCACCTGGGTGAGCAAAGACAACGCATAGACATAGATTTATGGTTGAATGGCCTAAGTGGGTTGCCACTTGCGAGGGCCCAGTCAAACACCAGTTCAATGTAGACTCATGCCTGGGTCTACAAGTTCTGGTAATGGGGGCTGAGATAAAGAACCAAGGCAGTTCACAGAATTAACAGAGAAAACTAGCAAGAGGGACTGTTTGGTCACAGTGAAGGCTAGTTGATGGACTGTTAATTCACATTGAATGGAATGAACCAGTATGGTTCAGTGTGTAGAAGGAACAAAGGAGGTTCCTAGTAAGGATTTGGTGAGGAACTGGTTAAGGATAAGCTGAAGGACAAGAAGATTATGATACAGGACTAGCTGATCATAATGCAGGATGGCCAAAGGACCAGAAGTTGGTGCTGAAGAACTGAAGAACTGAGAGGAGGAACTAGCTGGACTGAATGCAGAGGCTGGAAGAGCTGGTTTAGTGGCTTTTTGAGAGGAAATTTAAAACAGAAGAAGCAGTTAAAGAATAATTAGATACTGCCTGATTATGATTAAAAAATGATTAAAAATTATTTAAATTAAAAGAAAGAGAAGAAAAAATAACCTATAGTTTGTTAGAACTATATGTGAGTTTTAGTAGGATTGGAGAGGAAATAGGCCAGAAAGAAGCTGGAAGGAGAGCAGAGAAACTGTAAAGGCAAAAGAGCAAATTTTGCCAAGAACAACTAGGAGAGACAAAAAGACAAATAGCAGGCAGGTTCAAAGTTGCAAAACGTTGAAGGAAACACAAAGAAACACAGGGAAACGTTGAAAAATCAAAGGGTCAAAATTTGCCTAAGTAAAATATATGTGGAAGCGCTCAAGATTTGCCAGGGAAACGTGACAGAAATCACGGCAAAACCGTTTGAAATGTGGATCAGTTGTTTACCTGGAGCAAGACAGCCTTGGGTTTGAACCAGGGTCAAGGACAGGTCATCCATGGAAACCTTTTTGGCAAAATTGTGGAATTGAGGCGTTTGATTGGCTGCAAGCCAAAGTTTATTCAATCAGTGTTTTAAGGGCTTTAACTTGAGAGTTAGAGCCTAAAAAATGAGGAGCAGAAGCAGAAAATTCAGGGCTTTCATTGGCTGAAGTAATTTTAAAGGTTTAATATATTATAGAAGAAGAAAAACAGGATAGTTTAAGCTTTGAAGTACCATAGTTCTAAGAGAGGTTTTTGGTCTGAAACAAGGGGCTATAAAAGGGAGAGCTATCTGAGACTCTTCAGGGACTGGATCAAGTGGATTACAAAGGCCACAAAAGCTACAGAAAAAACAGAAGACCAAGGATAGGAAGCCAGAGCTGGGACAGATCACAGGAGCCTAAGATTAGAACACAGGAGCCCACAACTAAGGTGCAGGAGCCCAAGACCAAGGAGCAGGAGCTGAAGACCAAGTACAAGGAGTCCAAGAGATTGTTGAAGGACTCCAAGTATTGGCACAACCCCTTTATTATCCCATATCCCAAGGCCATATATCAGAAGGTTTCTACGGGAATCTTTCTTCTGACTGTGAATAAAGTGCCTATTACAACCCCTATCCAAATTTCCTGTGTAAAGAGAGAGTATAAGTCCCATGAGTCAATGACCCCATAATTTCTATCCTAGCCCAGGGGATGAGGAATCCTATTGCCTAGGATTCAGGAAGTTTGCCTCTAGTAAATCTTCCCAGGAGGAGTGGGAGAAGGTGACAAAGCATTTGGAAATGAAGAATAGAGGAAGAGAGTTCATTGGAGGAGAGTTTGTAAGACTATTACAGGATTGGTATCAGCCCACAGAAGGGCTGGTGCCTGCTGAAGTACAAGTGTACATTGGAGACGCTTGCTTAGTAATTGGGAATATACTAGAGGAGTTTTCCCTTATGCAAGCCAATTATAAACTCCTTACCAACCCTTCACCACTGTTGGAGGATGACAACTCCTCCAAGCCGGTCCCTGGCTACAACCCAGGACACACTTTGGGGACTGGTGACCAGGAACCCCACAGTAATGTCTCATGGGTAATTTCCACCCTACGGGAATAAGCTACTTGTACTGCCTTGAATCTGCTGGGCATGTGGTCTAATTGTTGAGCATCAGCAAATGCCTGGTCAATCATAGTGTGGTTGGCCCTGGTATCTACCAATAGTTTGAGTATTCTCACAAAAACAGAAGGGATAATCCAAGTGGGTTACTTTATTGGGAGAGTGGCTTGCTTGAAGCATGGGGTCGTCACTATGAGTGTAATACCCAGTTACGGTAGGTACCACTTGCAGTATGTATGGCAACAGGTTGGAAAACTGGAACCCAGTCAAGGCAGTAACAATGGAGTACGCAGTCATCATCCAGCAGAAGACCTTTGCGTGTATATTGTATCTTCCAAAGCTCACACCAAAGTAGATTAAGATGTAGTACATGGACGTGTACATTGTAATAGAGAGTGTAGAATGTGGAGACACCAGGGGAGGCCAGGGCCCAGTCTGGGAGGAGTTCAGTTGACCAGGATTGTAGTGAGGGTCATGATCTAGTCCATCTGGGGAGGACCCAAAGAACTCTGACCCTTGTTGGTAGCCTCCAATCCCAAGGCAAGCTGTGAGCACAGCTGTGAAGATGAGATGGTTCATCTTCCTTGGATTGGAGGGAGGTTGGCTGGGGAAAACATTAAGTTGACTTAAGTTGTAAGTTTAATTTCACTTTTATTGAGGGTATTAATCTCAATAATAGCACAAGCTATTACTGAGGTGGGATCCTTTATTTATAGTCCTCTCCCCTGTGCAAAGATTTGCAATTGGGAGGGGAAAACAGGGGATGGGAAATCCCAGAAGTTTGGAAGGTAGGGCTATACAGGTACTATGTGCCCCCCAAAAAAAAACCTACTAGTCAATTTTCTCACCCGCTTGCCTTTTATCAAACAATCAGCAACCACTGGGGTACAGGGCGCCACCCCTCTAGCAATCACATCCAGGGTTTTCCATCATGTACAGAAGAGTATGTGAATCCAATTAGATGCATTAGCTGAAATTTTAATTTCAGTGTATAATTCCCCGGAATAATCACATTTCCTTTGCAATTAGCATCCCCCCAATAAATATTTTCCCCTTGCAAATTAAATTTTTTTAATTTTTTATATTTTAATACTAAATTTTTTAATACTGAAATATGTACTATAAAAATTTTAATATTAAATATTTAAATATTAAAAATATTAAAAATATTTAGTATCTAAAATTTAATATTAAAATTTTAATAATACATATTACAATATTAAAATTCTTAATATCAAATATTTAAACTTTAATATTTAACTTTTACAATTTATAATTATAATTTTTCTTTTAATATTTTAATTTTTATTTTAACTTTTAGTATGCAAATTATAATATTAATATATCTAAATATATTACAAGACATTAGTTAAAGTTGCAACCACATCAAATATTAAAAATAAGTTAAAAATGTTTTTATTTATTAGCTTGTTGAGTACGGGTTTATTTATCACATAAATAAACATCAAGAATTTAATTTATCTGCATCATGTGGCCCGCTCCACTATTGTTCTAAACAAATGATTGTTTAGAGCTCAAATTACCTTTCCCTTGTAATGTGACTTGGTAAACATATTTGATATACTTGACCTGCATCCTAAGTACTAATTAGTAAGCAATACATGAAAACCATTGGTGGTCATGTTGTGTGGCTATAGTGGCACTGAAATAACAAGGATCAGATGATGACAAGCAAGGTCCAATTTGTGGCTTAAAAAAGCCAAAGTACCATCAACAATTCACAATTATTTAAATAAAATAATTCTATTTCTATCTTTTTTAATTTATTAATTTGTTAGCGCAACAGTCAATATAATATTCAGTGTATTATAATAAAAATATATTCTTCATACCTAGTATAATTAATTTTACTTACCTTTTCTATGTATTTTTAAATGTCTATAATACATTCAAACGTCACATTATTATATATAAATAATAATTTTTGAGTCCTAATAAAAACAAAATAAATAAAAAAAGCAAATAAAACCCAGAGCGCCCATTTATCTGATTGGCTTGGAGGCCAGGGCTTTACAGAGGAAGGATTCCAAGTGCTTGTAAAAAGCCGCCACCACATTGGGTGGCATTGCAAATTGGCTGACCTCAAGAATATTGAATAGATCCTCAGTGTTCTGAGGAAGGCCTTGTTTCATCTTATTCTTGATCCAACCAAACACCTCCTTGATTGGATTCAGGAATGAGGAATATGGCGGGAGGAAGAGAAGTCTCATTGGACAATTGGTAAGTTGGTGGCTGGAGGTGTGGCTGTTTTTGTCAATGGGGGGGGAGTTTGGATACAACCAGATCCACTTTGTGGAGCCCAACATTATCAAGCACAACAACATTAGTTATGCCGCTGTAATTTATCTGCAGGTACTCCTTGATAGCTCAGAAAAAATTGAAAAAGGTCCTGCTATTATGAGAGCCTTTATTCATCTGATACTGGTCTAATCTGTGAGGACCAAGAAGCGCATCCATGGAATAGGTCTGGGAACGGACAGCTGCACAATGGGCTACGCCATCCTTGGACCCCTTCTCAACTCACCCATGCCTAGACCTGAGTGATGAGAAAAACAACAATTTGTCAATATAGAAGAACTGGACATTCCCAGTCTCCTTTAGTGCCAGATATGTCTTGGCATAAATGTGTCAATCCTTGATGGTCTTTTCACTGTTCCTATTGTGCAGAGAAACTCTGAGCACCTTCCACAAGAAGCCCAAATCAATCATTGTTTTGTAGACAAGGGTTTTGGAAACAGAAAGCCCAAACTCCGTGGCAAGCATTGATTGGACAGCAAGTGTGTCCAGGTGGCAATCCTTGGCTACCCACTGCTTGATTGCATCAATATGAACGGGCTGAAGGAGTTTGGGCTGCCGCTTAGCCTTGGTGGATTTGTTAATTTGCCCGGTATTGCCATACTTGGTGTTGATGTCGGCAATCTATCTGGCTGTGACACCAAATTGGGATGCAATATCCCAAACTGCCATTCCCCTGTTCAAGCAGTTGAAGAGAGCTTCACACTCACTACTCGTCAACCAACGCTGGCCCTTGACAGGTACCACAGCATCCTGGCTACCAGGCTTGACATAGGGGACAGGGACCTTTGTGTAGAAGGTGGGATCGTGCTTGCTTGCAGTGGCGCTATCAATGGTTGATTACACAATAGGCACAGATGGCTCAACAGTGGCTGCCAATGACTTGTAGGTGATGTCAAAGACGCAGGGGCAGGAAGTAGCAACTCTTGGATCAAGAGTGCGGGGCCAGGTGACAACTGGGTACACAATGGACGTGTAAGTAACCTCATTATTCTGGGTGACCCTGGTGTAGGAGACTTTTGTGGCAGGCCTTGAGAGTGGCTTCTGCCTGGGATTCAGGCTGGTTGATTGGGCTTGGGATATGAGAGGTGGTTGACTGGCACTGACACCTTGGGATGCCTGTGTATTGACATGACTCCCCTTGAGTTGGGTTCTGGGTCTGTTCTTGGACCCTCTGGGACGCCCTCATGAACAGGCTGTCCCGCAGGCTGGTGCAGGAGCGGGTTGGGAATGTGATTGACAGTCCATAAAAATAAAATAAAAATATATTTTAGATTAAATATCTATTATTTGGATTTATTGGTTTAGTTGTGAGTAGTGTTTTCTCTTGATTTAGCCTTGAACAGTAGCAGATTTTCTATATTAGTGATTTGAAGTGAATAAAATTGTATACTTTCCGGGTATGGATGATTTTAAAGTTTAATCACTTTTTTTGTTTAAACATGGTTATTGATATTGAATTTTTTGTTTGATTTTAGTTGTGGTGGAGCTTCTTAATTTGGGTTGGTGTTTCCTAGTGTGCTTACTGTACATTAAATTTGGATTCCAGTTCCCGCAATTATTATTTGAGTTTACTAGTGGCATTCAAAAGTGATTTGAAATTTGGTTCTTGGATTTGACAATCCCGCAATTTCAAAAAACATAGTAAAGTTAATGAAAATGGTTGATAGATTTGAACGCTTTAAATCTGATTCCAGTTAATTTCCTTTTGTCCATTGGAAATATGCAGTTCAACTTGAACTTTGCAAAGTGTCTATGAGTTCCTGCATTTTCAAATATTCAAATAAATACTCAAAAAAATCAATTTAATTAAAAAAAGGCCATCCCAAAAAAGTGATTTGAATTTTGGACCAAGGATTTGACAATCCCACATTTTTACGCTCAGGTTCTAAAATTTACAGTAGCTCCAGGGCAACATAAAATTATTGGTTCACCTCAAGAACTTTCAAACCAGCCACAGATAGCAGAAGAACAGGAGTTTGGCCATCTTCCCAAGACCCAACTGCTATCCCTATCTTCCAAACTTTGTGGATTCCCCATCCCCTGCTTTTCACTCCCAATTGCAAATCTTTGCACAAGGGAAAGCACTATAAATGAAGGATCCCTCCTCATTAATAGCTTGTGCTATTATTGAGATTAATACCCTCAATAAAGTGAAATTCTACTTAAAAACTTAAGTCAACTTAATGTTTTCCCCAGCCAACCTCCCTCCAATCCAAGGAAGATGAACCATCTCATCTTCACAGCTGTGCTCACAGCTTGCCTTGGGATTGGAGGCTACCAACAGGGGTCAGAGTTCTTTGGGCCCTCTCCAGAAGAACTAGGTCATGACCCTCATTACAATCCTGGCCAACTAAAATCCTCCCATACTGGACCCTGGCCTCCCCTGGTGTCTCCACATTCCACACTCTCCATTGCAATGTACACCTCCATGTACTACATATTGACCTACTTTGCTGGGAGCTTTGGGAGATACAACGTACACACTAAGGTCTTCTGCTGATTGATGACCATATATCACATCATCACCGCCCTGACTGGATTCCAATTTGCCAACCTACTACCATACCTGCTGCAAGTGGTACCCACAGTTTCAGGGTATTATAACAGCAGCTTGAGGTCTTATGAGGCACACTCTATGCCAGAGATTAGAAATTTCTTAATAATTGACTGAGCATTATCTGGAAAAAAACAGTAAGCACTACAAATGAGAGAGATTTCTTATAACCCTACTGGCATACCAGGTATCAGTAGGGCTTACTGTGATCTCAGAAGCATTTGATATATTTCCTCTTGGCCTATGAACGCTAGTGTAATCAAGAACACACCAGATGTAATCACTATAACTGATCCCTGATTGGCTATAATATTCTGGAATCACCCTAGCATTCTAAAAGGCTAGTAATAAAATAGACTTGATATTGAGGTACAAGATTACTAGCTATTTCCCCAAATATTAAAAATGTTGATAGCAAATTGCATTAGTGCACTATCAGTGACTCTATGAATATTGAACAATAGAAGGTTTTCTCAGCAAATAAAAGCTATACACTGAAAATAAAGCAGTTGGTTAGTGTTGCCACTGCTGACACACTGATAAGGAGCTCCTTTTGTGGAAGCTTCAAATATAGAATTAGGAAGAGAAAAAGTATATTTTATTAGATAATACTTTAGACTTATATAGCTTTAGCTGTGGCAGGGATTTTAGTTGGATCAAACCCAGGAGCTGGTCATGTGCTGGATGGGTTCAAGTTGCTGGATACCTGGACAGTCATGTGATATTGGTTTGTTGCCATTTCTGGTATGTCAAATGGTATATTGGAAAGGCACCAAATCAGGTGATGACTGGATGTTAGGTGTGATGGCAATAGCCAGAATACTTGTACATCCAGACCCTCAACACACCCCTCCCTTAAGGGGTTACTTGGGTAAATCAGGAGGGGGCTTTGTCTTGACGGCTGCCGCCTGATGTTCCTGGAGTTGTTTACCAGTAGGCACCAACTGGTTCAAGTGTTCTCCTTTGCTAGGGCGGAGGCAAGATCTGTGATACTTTTTGGTGGTGGGCTCTTTGGCACCCTGAAACTTAACCAGGTAGGTGTTCCTGTCTGGTTGGTATCTGATGATTCTTCCTGGTCCTCTGTGTACTGATTTCTAGCTTCTTTCTGTTCCCAGCTAGGACCCAGACGGGGGAGTTGATGGGGAGCAGGTCCTCTATTAAGATTACCTTTTGGGTTTTGAGTCTCTTTGTTTCTGCCAGTTTGGCTTTGAGGCGTATGTGTTGTAGAGCTGGTTTCTGTTCTACTGTGGGAGGTTTCCCCAGGTGAATCTTCACATACAATTGATTATTGTGGGTGACTATTTCTGGCTTGTACCTGTATGTTAGTTCAAACAGTGAGTAGCCTGTCCCTTGATTGGTACAAACCCGGGATACTAGTAATGCATGTTTCACATAGAGTGGCCATGTGTCTTTGGCTTTGCTATCCATTATTTTCTCCAGGGTTCTGATAAGGCTGCTTTTCAGGTGTTTAACTCTGCCATTGGCCTGTGGCCTGTAGGGCAAGGTTGTGGAGTGTTTGATGCTCTTTGTTTTTAGATTGTTGTTTACTACGTGGCCTGTTAGCTCTTTTGCTCCATCTATTATGATGTAGTCTGGAGTGCTGTAGTCTGCTATGATTGCTTTATTGATGAATCAATTTATTGTTTCCACCTTGTGATCTTTTGTTGTCCAGCAGATGGGCCAACGTGTGGCAAAGCTGATGGCTACAATTAGGAAACGTTGATTTGTTTTGGTTTCTGGGAAAGGTCCCACTACGTCCAGTCCCCAAAACTTAAATGGTTTAGGGTCAGGTACTGGGTTGACTGTTGGCTGTGGCGCCTTGGTGCTGGTGTATTTTTCACACACTGTGCATTTCTTTATAACATCAATTATGTCTTGCTTCAGGTTGGGCCACCATACTATCTCTTTTAATGTGATATATAGGTTGTTAGCCTTTGTGTGTCCTAGCAGACGGTGGTGTCTTAGTATAGTGTCAACTCTTTGTGCAAGTGGAATGTATGAAATGTGTTTATCCTTGATGATTTGATATACCGTGACATTTGATATGTGGAAATGTTTTTCATTCCCTACTAGCGTATCATGGGTTAGTTGGTGTGTGGAGGGATTCTTTCCTTTTGTCTTGTACTCAGTGTTGTATAGGTTAGGCCAGTCAGGGTCCAGGTGGTCAGGGTGATCCTCTCTTGGCTGGCATAGCCTAGAGAGAGTATCGGCTGTGACCAGCTCTACCCCCTTTTTGTATTGGATGTCCAGGTTAAGCTGTTCCATCAAGGACATTCATTTGGCTTGGCACCGTGCAAGTGTGTTCTGAGTTTTGAAATAGATTAAGGATTTGTGATCAGTTAGCACTCAGACATTTAAGTGTCCTTCAAGATAACATCTCCATTTCTTGCATGTGTGATATATTGCTAGCAATTCTTTATCATGTATTGGGTACCTTTTCTCAGTGTTTGTTAGTTTTCTGCTTTTGTAACATACTGGCAGGAAATCTTGCTGCCCTGGCTGGCAGATGCGTAGGACTGCGCCAATGGCAGTGTCACTAGTGTCTGACTCAAGCTTGTAGCACCTGTTGTTATTAGGGTATTGCAAGATTGGTGCTTCAATCAAAGCTTGTTTTAGTAGCTGGAAATTCTTGTTGCATTCTGGAGTCCAGATGAATTTCTTTTTGGCATTACCTTTGGTTAGGTCATTGATTGGTGCAGTGAGCTTTCTGCAGTCTTTGATGTATTTTCTTAGGTAAGCTACCATACCAAGAAAGCATCTTACTTGTTTCACAGAGGTGGGGTGTTGCATGTTATTTATGGCTTTTATTTTATCTGGGTCTGCTTTGATGCCACTGTCAGAGACAATGTGGCCCAAGAACAGGAGTTCCTTTTTCATAAATTGGCACTTACTAGGCTTAGCGTATAGTTTGTGCTTTGCAAGTTGATCAAGTGTCTCACAGACATGCGTGAGATGTTCCTATTTTGTTTTTGAAATATGATGATGTTGTTGAGGTAACATAATGTGTTCAAGAGTCCATTTAGCACCTGGTTCATCATGATGACAAATGTTGCTGGGGCGTTTGTCATCTCAAAATTCATTACTTTACATTCAAACAACCCAAATTGTGTGTGAAACGTGGTTTTTGGTATGTCTTTCTCTTTAACTTTAACTTGGTTATAACCAGATGTGAGGTCAATTTTCAAGAAAAATTTTTGCTCCGGAGAGCCTTGCAAATAGGTCTTCTATGAGGGGAAGTGGGTATTTATTCTTTACTGTACTTGCGTTTAGTGCTTTGTAGTCAGTAACTAAGAGAAGAGATCCTTCTTTCTTCTTTACAAAGAAAACTGCTGCCCCCCACGGGGATTCAGACGGACAAATGAATCCTTTGGCTAGATTGTCCTTAATGTGGGCTTTAAGTGTTTGAGGCTCCATGATAGAGAGTCTGTAGAGGGGTGCAGGTTTAGGCATGGCTTTGCATAAGTTGATGCCATGTTTGACCTCTCGTTTGGGGGTAACTCTGTGAGTTCTTCCTTGAATACATGAGTGTATTTATTTAAGAGTGCCGCGAGTTCTGGGCATTGGATCTTTTGTGTTTGTATATTATTAAATTTGGAGTACCTCATTATGTGAAGGATACTGTCTTTGGTTAGATGTTCAGATTCATCTTGATTTATGACTTGGACAAATACTGTGTCTCTTAGAATGAGGTTGTTGGGTTCTTTGAGAATGTTGAAATTGACTCCATTGCATTTTATTGTCATGGTTTTTGTTTTCCAACATACGCTGGGATTCACTCAGGTGAACCAGCCCATGCCTGCTACAATGTTGTAGTTTATGTTGTTCATGACAAGTCCTTTGATGGACGTTTATATGCCTTGGAGGTCAATTCTGAAGGGAGTTGTTTTGCCTTCAAGTAAGACCTTTGATTTGTCTGCCATTCTGGCATATTTGAAGTTGGATTTGACAACTGGTATTTTGTACTTGGTTACAAATAGTTTGCTAACCATAGTGTGTTGTGCATCAGAGTTGAATAAAATTTTATGTTTATGTGATTTGTAAGTGCATGGGTAGACAAGAAGTTGTGAGCAATCTTTAATTTTTACGTTATAAAAATGGAGGATTGCAGGACACGTGGGGTGTGAGCAGCAAAGTTTGTGCCTTGGTACAGTTTCTTGTCAAGTTAGGGGGAGACAGGGGCACTTAATCCTGTTCCCCCTCTTCTTTTCCCTGTTCCTCTGTTTTGAGACCTTTGAGGTCAGAAAATGTGAGATCAGATTCATAGTGGGTTGCTACTTCAGCATTGTTAACTTTGGTGGTGTCCTCTTTCTTGGGACGGGTGCAGTTTGCGCTTTGGCTACAATTTTATTGTTACAATTAGAGTTGTTGTTGCTATGATTGGTATTTTGGCGTTTATTGCCATTGGAGTTTTCTCTACCATTGCCGTTTGAGGAGTGATTGCCATTGCGTGCAGCATATTCCATATTTGTGCGTTTTTCTGCGCGCTTGGCTTATGCAATGAGCACAGGCATGGAGGTGTTAGCCTCTGGGTGGATGAGGGCAGCAACAGAGGGTTTCATTGTATTGATAAATGAGGCTCTGGTATGTAAGTTGTCAGCTTGTGCTGGGTTTTGAATTTTACTGTGTATTTCCTCAAATTCATTGGCGTAAGCTGTGATAGTGGTCTTCTGAGGAAGATCACTGAGCTGTATTGCAATGTCTTGGAGAGATTCAGTGACGCAAAAATTGTGGGTGATGTCGGCTTTGAACTCTTCCCAGTTGTCAAGCTGGTCGTCAGTTTGTGAGCCAACCCAGGTGGTGAACCAGTTAGCTGCAGCCTCGTATAGGCGCTTGCTGGCTTCTTGGACCCATTTTTTGTGGAAAATGCGGCTGGCGCAGAGTTTAGCGTCTGAGTGGTCTAGCCAGTTGATGGTGTTTTCTTTGTTTTTACCAAAGAACTTGTCAATATCAATGTATTTGGTGTTGATAAATTTGCCTGTGATAGGTGGTTGTGTGTTTGTTTGTGGTTGTAGAGAGCGACTGTATTGAATTATCTTGGTGCATGCTTTGGGCATGACCAGACCTTTGAATACAGTGCATCCACTAGGAATATCTTCATTGATGTCGTGGGCGCGGAAGTACGTTTTCCAGGTATCCTGGGATTTGGCCTGGTTGAGTATGTGGGCAAAGGTGGGCGGGTTCTGTTCAGTCATTTTCTCTTTCATCAGTGTGATCAAAAACTGTAGTGCTACCAGTGATAAGGAGCGCCTTTTGGGGAAGCTTCAAATATAGAATTAGGAAGAGAAAAAGTATATTTTATTGGATAATACTTTAGACTTATATAGCTTTAGCTGTGGCAGGGATTTTAGTTGGATCAAACCCAGGGGCTGGTCATGTGCTGGATGGGTTCAAGTCGCTGGATACCTGGACAGTCATGTGATATTGGTTTGTTGCCATTTCTGGTATGTCAGATGGTATATTGGAAAGGCACCAAATTGGGCGATGACTGGATGTTAGGTGTGATGGCAATAGCCGGAATACTCGTACATCCAGACCCTCGACAACACTAATCAATTGGGCATATTAATATTTTAACACAGTACCCCGCACTAAAAGCTATGCAAATTTAACATTGTGTCATAATTGTACGGGAGGTCTAGCTCTGAGAGTTAAAGCTGGCAGTCCAGGGAATGAATTGACTGACATGCAAGAGTTGGAAGTGTCAGATGAGCATCCTGGCAAGAGGACAGGGAGTTTTATAAAAAGATCTTTCATTAGATTATTGAAAGGCAGATAATTCTGATATATCTACTGTAAATCATTTTGCAGTAGATATTTAATCTGAGTACTAAGACCTTTGTCAGTACTTGTGTGATATTCATGAAACCATCACCAAGAAGAAGCTGCCGCTCCTTGTCCAGTAGAAACTTGGACATCCACCCACTTATTGCCTCCCTTGATTGCCGCCACCACCGCTGAATCAAGGTATTCTTAGGACACTGTAGGATAACAGTATGTTGCCATACAGATCCATCAACGTATAAATAGCTAAGTCCAGAACAACTTTCAATAAACTTAATAATAACAGAACTATCGGTTCTGATGATATAACTGAAAGTTCTGACACCCTATATATCATAAGATACAGTGACAACAGTTGCCAGAGACTTGGCTGCAGCACATGTTCCGATCAGGATATCTCTGGAACAATTGTACCAAAACCCCTCGGCAGGTACTAAAAATGAGGCCTGGCTAGTAGAGAAGACTTTGAAAGAGTGCTTTAATCCTAAACTCTGGGTTTCAAACAGTTAAACTTTGGAAAAGTTTGGGCTACATATTTCATTACCCCCTGCCTATTATACACTGTTGGATATCCCTCGGTCTTTGGCCTATGTCTGTATTAAGATTAATCTTAAAATTAGTCTAGTATCTTCTTTAAACATTTATTCTGCTAATCTATTGGATTCTAAAATCCGTGCTATCCTTTAGTTACACCTTCTGATCAAAATCAATTGATTAAACAATCTGCAAGATTAGATAAATTTCAAAACATGGCATTTTCTAGAAGAGTAAAGGTAATAGTGTTAATATGGCGGTTTGTAGGATTATACTGGGAGTAGTAAAATTGGTCACTTGAATAATACATATAATATATTTCAGTCCTGGAATTGAACGTAATGTCATTTAAATCACACGAATTAAATGGTATAATAAACTATAATAGTTTGCTATTCCATTCTCAGACGAAATCAATACTATTATTGTATACCTCTTGATTCATAAACAAGTCAATTGCAATCCTTTAGATAGAGAAAATGATCAGAACAGAAAAAAGAAGAAAACTTGAAAGTTTTGAAGCTCAGTAAGAAATTTGATACCAGAAATAAGAAAGGTCAAGCCTTAGGAAAAATGCTCAGCGAAAAATAAGCTGGAAGGAGAAAAGGGAGGGGGAAAGGTTAGGAGCGAGATTTGTATGCCTCGAGGAGTTGAGCCTCAAGGGTACGAATACGATCTAGGTTTTCTTGGGCACGCTGGTTGGCGTTGAGTTTCTCGCTTTCCATAACTGCCAGGCGTGTTTCAAGTTGGATTTTGTCCTTCTCAAGTTGGCTGACAGTACGTTCAAGATCTTCCAGCTTAGCTACCTTGCGCATACGGGATCGTCGAGCGGCCATGGTGTTCTGGCGACGTTTGCGAGCTACCATATCCTCCCCAGGACGGATGGGATCATTTTCAAAGTCCTCGTCAAATACTGTAGGCTCCCGAGTTCTCTTGGCACTTTGAGAAGGCTGGGATTTAGATTTGACAGGGGAAGGTTTGGAAACAGGCTTGGGGAGTG
Organism: Entomophthora muscae; assembly: GCA_014839935.2. Classification (NCBI taxonomy): domain Eukaryota; kingdom Fungi; phylum Entomophthoromycota; class Entomophthoromycetes; order Entomophthorales; family Entomophthoraceae; genus Entomophthora; species Entomophthora muscae. Next base: position 57,411 of record QTSX02003077.1, on the reverse strand, counting down.
GAGCAAGGACAGGCGAAACAGAAGCTGTAGAAAGCGAGGAAGGAGGAGACGCGGTGGATTGGGCAGAGGCAGGAGTAGGGGCAGGAGAAGAAGGGTATTGGATAAAATCAGACAGAAGATTATCCTGCAGAGGTGAGGAAGGGTGCCCAAGATACTGGCTGGGGAGGAGAGGGACGGCAGAGGGAAAGTAGAGGCTCATCATGGGATCAAAGAGAGGGGCAGCAGGAGGGGTGGTTTGACCGGCCACCATCAAGCCAGAAGCGATCAGGTTCAAACTGATATTATTGATCTGCTCCTGCATCGAGGCGAGGGTCTGGTTGGGAGGCGAAGAAAGAGGAGCAGACTGGTCCACAAACCCGAAGTCAGAAGCCTGGTCAGACAGGTTGGAGGTGAGATAGGGAAAGTTGGAATAGCTGCTTAGAGGGTAGTAGGGCTTGTTATCGTCTTGCATTTTCAAAAGGTTTAAGTCTATGGTTTGTATTCTGGTGTAAGTTTTTTGAGCAAAGGCTGGATAGTTGATAGGATCTGGACTGAAGCTAATAGGTTTCAGGAGGTTGACACGAAGCTGGGTTGAAGTTGTTTTCAGTAAACTGAGAAAAGGTAGCGGAAGCCATGGCGGGCGAGTTCATTGCGAACTAGAAAAGTAGGGTAGTAATAATTTTTTAAAAAAAGTGAGAATTCACTTTGGTCGCTTTAACAAAAAGACGAATTATTTTCAAATAGAAAAAAGTCGTAATAAACAAACGTAAGCTGCAAGCAGTTTAGCACTCCATGGTAGACAACAGGTAAGATATAAAAAGTTGAGTAGGTTGGAGAAAGAGGAAGGACTTTGGCAAAGATCTTGTCTTTTGTATTCCACCGTGGCCTTTCAAAACCTCTTTCTTGTGGGCTTGGCACTCAGTTGACGATTGTTGATAGTGGATGTTGAAGCCAATCATGTTGCATTATCATCTCGCATAATCTCCCCTGTGGCTACTGGACACCATTCAATCAACGTTAAATGATTGGATGTGGCCCAATCAGTGAATCCAAAGATTGGCTATGCATCCAAACTTATTCCGGAAAACGCGTCTATCTATTGGCAGACGATAGATCCGATTTAAAACATTTATTGATTGTTCAAACATAATTTCAGAGTTCAAATCTGGCATTACATTGGCCAATCAAATCATCAGATTTGAAAGAGGCGAAAACGAAATGTTCTAAAGCTTCAAAAGAAATAATTGAAATGAGGAGTTTTGGATTGATGCTATCTAATCCTGAAACCAACCTGCTATATAAGTAACTGCCACAGTTCCATCATTCATGTCTGGTGCCTTATCTTGCATCAATTAGCTGCTAGCTAGCCAATGACAGTGGCAGGAGGACTGTCAGGAATGAGAATTGATAAGTGTAGCCAATCAAGTTGACCATCATTTCCAGGTGGATTATTCAGAAAGTGCTTGTCAATGTATTTTAAGTTAGCTGTTGCCATCAAGTTGGGCTCCTCATTTGATTCTTGCTAAAAAAAATTACAAATAGTAAATTCAACCCATGCATCTGAATCAATATAAGAGATTCCAGAAGTCCAACTTGCAGATCTATATTTGTTTTTAAGGGTATCTGCAAATGAGATGCACAGAAGAGTTATATTTTTATAAAGTGAAACTTTGGATAGCATGGAGATGAATTATGATTAATCACATGATCCTAAAATTAGAAACTTGGTCCAAGTGCTTTCATATCATTGACTGATAAGATGTGGCTTGGTTTTATAAAATCTGATTTGCAATTTTGTGGGTGTATTGTATCATCATTATGGATATATAATTTTAAGTAACCCAATTATCTTGTGCCATCAAAATGTGGCAGAGTTTATTTTTATTTTAGGAAAGCTATCCCTCAGGCTTTGATAAAATTTAGCCTGCATTGAAACCTTGAGGCTTTTCTGATGGATTTATAACCAATAGAATGACCATGCATTTTCAAATAGTGGACAAATTGGTAGCTTGAACTTTCCATCCACCTTACCTTTCAACTTTCTGTCAAACCATCTGAACCATTTATTCTCACCTCTTAAACACACTTGCTTTGTTAAATTATTAACTTGCAGAGTGTATATCTCTTAATCAGCTTTAAAAACAAATGGATCTGCTTCTAGAACTTAGAGATAAGGATTTACATGACACTAGTGTCACAATTCTTTGAGATACCCTTGGGATATATAGGATTGAGGCTTAAGGTCTATTTTTAAGGCTGTCAAGATTATGTCAAATTTATGTGAACAACTTACAAATCCACCAATGCAATATTGAGCAGCACCCATATTGAATAGCACATATTTATCTTTTTAAACCAACATCTCAGCATGACTCAGCCTCAGTCAGAAATTTGGCACTGCCATATTCTCTTTGGATTAAGCTTTAGCCATTCTCAATCAAAGTACAGTTGAATTAAATATCTTTATGGATCAATTACTGATAGCCTGAGCTTGCAGATTAACTTTAAACTATATATCATTAATCACTGCTTTGAAAACTCTGCTATTAATTAAGATTAATTTTATTTTTAATACTGTAGATTCAGAACCTAAAGGTAAAAATGTGGGATTGTCAAATTCTTTTGTGTGAACTCACCAACTTACTGAAATATTTTTCATCCTTTCATATAAAAAAGTAAGTTGTTCTGGGATGAAAATTACTCTATTGAGTTGGTGAGTTTACACAAAAGAATTTGACAATCCCACATTTTTACATTTAGGTTCTGAATTTACAGTATATAAAATATATTTAAATTACCTTAATGTTTTAATGCTAATATTCATCTATCCAGCCACATCCCAACATGTTTCACTAACTGTTTTCATTAATTCATCTAGTAATGACAATCTATTGCCTTTAAAGTCTGATACTCACCTTATTTCTGACACCATTGTTTCTAGGAACATGTTTCTGACATTATGTCATCATTCTAAAAATATCTAAATATATATTTCATTTAAAATAATCCTAAAAGTATCATAATGCCATAGTTCTGCTCCTGGAATTAATGGTGTTGAAAATAAGGTGGGTAACTAAAGTCTAGCTGTAATACAACAGTTTTCAAAGCTATGGTGCTAAGCTCCAAAACTGAGATTTAAGCAAAAACAACCAAGATTTAAATAAAAACAAGTGAGATGCAAAAAAATCAAAACCAAATGATCTATATTGATTATTAATGTTTAGATTCACTTCTATTCCAGTTTCATCTGAGTTATTTTTGCTTAAATCTCAGTTTTGTTGCCTAGCGACATAGCTTTGAAAGCTACTTTATCAAGCATATATTGAAAAACATAACATTTTTTTAAACCCTTGAATCTGTTAAAATATATAAAAAGGCAATTATTAAAGTGTAGTTATTTAATAAAATCATCTCATTAATCAATAATCCCAGACAGAAATAAACATGTCTAAAAAATTAAAAGTAATGCCCATTTATTGACAGCAAGCTGGATTTCTATAATAAAATTAGGGTTCCTCCAAAATGCCACAGTTGGCCAAATAAAATTTATAAGTTTATACTTATTGAAAATATAAAAACACTGGATAAGGAAAATATTTAGAAGAGATTGATATCTTTATTGAAATAAAAGAAGAGCTTTATACTGTAGTTTTCAAAGCCATGACGCTAGCAAAAATACTTCAGATTTAAGCAGAATGGACTCAGATTTAAGCAAATTCCAACTATCAGTGTAAAATATACACTCTGTTGACAGGAATTTTTGAGGTTAATAGACAAAATAGCTCAACACAATAACAAATTTCTCACACTCTAAAAAAATATGCAGAATACAAATCAAAATGGTTTGGGTTGACCTTTGGTATATATATGCTTACTATGTAAACCAGTGACAAACTACACTCAAGAGTGGTGAGTCAAAACTCAAATCAAAAACAAAACATCACAGCAACTCAACATGTAAATAAAACCACTCAGCTGTTATGTGAAATGAAAAGTAAACTAGAATGATACCTAGCTATCTAAAATAAGATACAGGATCTGAAACATAAATTTTAAAAATGTTGTGTTGTGTGCTTAATTTGGCGTAAAACATGGGGAAATGGGTGGATTTTTTTTTGAGTATACTAAAATGGGTGTTGTAAAACCAAAAACAACTAATCAGGAAACAAAAAATCTATAATCAGGATATTGAGTGGGAAAAATATATATTAAATATCCATATTCAGATAAGAGTAAAAATTAAAATTAGGGAGTGACTTAATTGAAATTTATTTAGTATTTTATTAAATTGTAAAATGGAAAAAACACAACAACAGAGTACCATTGCATCCGTTGTGTGCTGCAGTTGCCCCCGCGGGTCAAAGAACAGAGTTAGTGCAACACAAATGCATACTCAGGAAGGAGACGGGAGAGGAGAGTTCAATAGTGATGCTACACTGACACAGCTGGTTTGAGGAGCACAAGCTGCTAGGGTGCAGAGCATCAACCCTTGGGTCCCCAAGCTGACCCGGAAGCCCATCAAGCTTTTCATGTCTAAAACAGTGAACAACAAGGAAGTCAAGCTCATTTCTTTGATATTTGACCCTGTTTACTATCAGAAGTCAGTCCCAGCAGCCATGATTGTGAGAGAGGGGAGCTAAACTTAATAAGCTTGGCTCTTATTCTGGGGGAAAAACCAATCAGAACACCATCCAGCTCAGGACTGGGATGGCCATTCAAATGAGTATACATAAGGACAAGGTAGGGGAAAGTTGGGAGAAGTAAGCATGCAATCCCATCAGCAGCATACCAGTAGGCAACCAAGGATATGATTGGGAGCATAATATGAAAGCATGATAAATTGTGATGGGGAGGAAGCTGATTCACTTTCATAGGATTAATTACCAGAGTCTCCTTCTCCTGAAAAGTTCTAGGAACTCCAATAGTTGGAGGAAATTCCACGTTGTCACAGGTCAAGCTAAGCACCAGATTTTGTCAGTGAAAAGTAGATCATTGGCTTTACCATGGAGATTGTCAAGAAGATATGAAAACTGGGTAAGGTTTTCTCCTACCAAGTGATGTGAGTTGGACTTTTCAGTATGTCTGTGTAAAAATTAGCCCTTATGATTGCTCTATGGTATCAGGATTGACAATTTTCTTCCCCTTGAAACCCAGGCCCAAGGTCAGGATTTGACCCTGGTCCTGATTTTCCACAGGCTGCCATTTCTGAGGTCCAATGGGCCAGCCACCCACATTTCCTTGGGATTGAGCCCCCTCAAGCTGAGACCAAGCATGGTACTCTAGATAATAATGCCAGACAAACCTTGGAAACAGCAGCACAAAACAAAAGATCAATCAAACTGCCTAATGAAGGCAAATGAATTCCTATCATTAGCTTCATGAGCTTGAAATCTAAACTAGTGGCCAATCAAGAGCCATCTCAGAAGAAAACACAGGCAAGAAAGCCTGCTCCCATGACTACACCTTGAGAACAGAAAAATTGAGTGGCTTATTCTGAATCTGTGACCAATAAGCAAACGTCCAGTAGCAGAGCTATTTTTCCGCTTCTAAAACCGGGCGTCCTGGCCACCCAACCTCATATTTCCTGGCCCTATGATGAACCCTAGTTGGAAAATGTAAAGTTTGGCAGCAGGGTATTATATAGACTCATAGACCCTGCACTAAGACTTTATCACCATTTTTAAATAAAAGTTATGAGACTTTGGTTTCCCCATTTATTACCCTATTTTATTCTTACCATTTATCAGTTCAGCTCAAGATTCTCCAGACCTCCTCCCCTCTGCCTTCAGTTTATTGCCCACCTGGTACTCTATTTGGTCCCATTCACTTTACAGAATACCCCTTAAAGCCTAAATACAAGGAATTTACCCTTGAGAATATACTTGAACAAGATCCCTTGGCCTGGTTAAATTTCAAGTAAGATACAACAGACAAGGTCCTTGGCATCACACCAAGCCCCATCTTTTCAAAGACAAGTACAACTTGCTGTCTGTGTAACAACTGGATATGAAACCTCCAATTACCCTGAAGCCAATGCCTGCGTCCACACCTGAACTTTCCTTGGACCACACAAATAAGCTGTTTGGAATTGTGTATATCACCCTTTCTGGGGTGATTAGCACTATAATTCAAGCCGCCCACCCGTGGTCCTGGGTGGGGAAGTCCTTCTCATACCTCTTTAAGTTAGCTTTAATCTTGTGGTATCCTCTGTCCAAAAACCTGCAGTCCTTATGATTCCTGAAAATTACAGGCCAGCTGCCCAAGCTTAGATCCCTGACAGATTGCTATACCTGTAATCAGGGTAGTAAAATCCAATAGGAATGAAAAATATGATATGGATAAAAGCTTGTATTTATTTGATATATCACTAAGTATATATAGTGGGATAATAATTGGGAGGAAGGGAATTGGAGGAATGGGGAATTAGAGCCAGGCTTGGTGTCAACATTAATATTGGCATCAGTATCAATATTAGCTATCAACACACCCAGAATTAGGAATCAATCAGGCAATTAGATTGTTGATGTTGCCTCTATTTAGTCTTCTGGACTTAAGCACCAAGTGTGTGTTTTACTTCTGGAATTGAATGCTTTAGTGTTTACGCCTTAATTAGAACCTTCAAATGTGTCAATTCCCAAGGAGGTTCAAGCAGAATCCAGAATGCTCTGGTATCCACAAGTTCTTTCTCAATTGATTGCACAATTGTCTAATGTGTAATTGAATCTGGATCTGACTTTGAACTTAATGTCCATCAAATCCATCATTATTTAGCACATTTGCAACATTTCCCATCACTGGATTAGAGGACAGGGTTTAAAAAGGCTTTTAGGAATCCAGGTAGTAGTATAATTCACCATTATTCCTTTAAAACTTCAAAGCCTAACAAGAAGACAGTGCAAGTGGTCATACCAAAGAAATGGTAAGCTCCAGCTAGGGTAGCAAAAGCTAGAAGAAGCCCAGGTGCAAGAGGGTGGGCTCTGGAAAAGCTGATACCCATGATAGATGTTAATGGGAATTACTTAGACTTGGCTGCTAAGTTCCAATTAGAATCAATTACCAATTTCACCTTGGAAGAGACTGATACTCTGTTTGCTGCCTTATTTCTGGCTCTCAGTCAGCATCAGGTCATCACATAACTTAATGGAAGAGGGGAACACAATTCACTGGCAATTTCCTATGCAGCAGGTGGAGGAGTACCTGGAGAGTCATCTCTGGGAATTTGCCTTTTATGGTCAGCAACTTGTTGCCACTCAGCAGACTACTGTGTTAGTCATTCTCAAGGCAGTGTTCAGGTCTTGGGCCATTCCTGGCCAGACTATTCCCCAGGTGGAAGGTTGGGTGGCTACCAATAACTTCAAACAAAGGCTTTGTTGTGTGTTTCAGGCTACCCTGAAGGGGGTAGATTATATCAGTGGTGGCCATCTAGTTACCATGGCCCTTACTGGGAACTTGATGCTTTGTGGTGATAACAAATGTGACATCACCAAAGATTACAACATGGCTCTCTTCCTAAACTGGCTTCTTGGGGTGTACTACTGGCTAAGTGGGAAGACTCCTGATGAGTATGTGCTCTGTGAGTCTCTCTTGTGGGATTGCCTCTTTCTCAATGTGTCCTTTCCTGTGACTGTGGGGGTCAATTAGGTGCAACACTTGTTGGGTCTTCAGTGTTCTATCCATGGGAATTGTCTTTGTAGGTCTCCTGGGAGCCAGCTGTGTTACTTGGCCGCAGTTCATGCCTTAGTTCAGCTGGTCCAGTATATGCAGGGCCTTGTATCCTAATAATTAAGAGCTTTTATCAATTACATTTTCCTTATATTTTTTTTGGTTTTGGAAACCTGGAAAACAACACATGGACTTTTTTCATTAGGCTTTTTTTCAGGTTGTTGTCCTCATTGGGGCTTACTCTTGACTACTAGGAGCAGCACATATATATTGTGTGTATACTCTAGTAATTAATTGTACAGAGTGTAAGGTCTTACCCATAGTGGTGCAAGGTTATAAACTAAAGCATTTAAAGCATTAGGGTTAAGATTCAGAAGATATAAAAAGGTAGGTACTGTTTATGATATAATCTTACAAAATCCTGCTAAGAACTTATACTGGGTTACAAAAGGAGTGATAGAGTTTAAAAAACCTAAAAAAAGAAGATAAAATAAGGTATATAATAGTGAACAATTAGTAACTAAGGGAATGTCAATATTGAGATACTCTCCATCAGCAAACTTGTACATGTAACTATTAAAAGATTCCTTAAGGGAAAATAATGGATAAAACAAGCCTAAGGCTTGTTGTTTTACAACTTTCATTTATTTAAATAAGGAGAAAAAGAAGAGGAGAAGAAAACTTAGAAGGGATTAATAAAAATTGAAATTCCTAAAAATCAAGATCTCAAGTTAAAAATTGATAAAGGTTTGAAGGGTAGAAATCACTTAGAATTTTGGCTTAAAGCCTACTCTTCAAAAGCTCTTTATTTATAGAAAAGTCTTTGTCAGTTGGGAAAATGATAGTTGTGGAGAAAGCAGCCAAGGACAGGAGTAACTAGAGAAAGTTGGGTATAGACCTGGAGTAGAAGGAGATAACAGAAACCCAGTAGGGACCACATATCAGTACGTAAGCTGGGGAAGAGTGGCATTGACGTAAGAAGGAGATTCAAAAAGTAAGTAAATAATGAAAATATTCTAAATTTGAAGTAGAATATATATAGCTAATATAATAGCTGGGATAAAGGAAGACAATAACAACAACAGCAATTTGAACACAAATTAGCGTAAAAACAAGGTAACATACTTTAAAATACTTAATTATTAACCTTTAACTTAAAATTTCAATAAGCAAGATTAACTCAAAGCAAAAAATAAAGAAATAAATTTAAAGAGCCTGCCCTTTGGGGCAGGTGTGATGATCCACATGTGTGCTGTTTTGCAGGCGAGGGTTGATTTGGCTTCAAATAAAGACAATATGCTGAAGAGTGACACTGTGTGGTTAGCTGGTGACACTGTAAACTAGTAGGTAACATAGGGCTACTAGGGGTAAGTAGGGTGAGCCTAGTAGGTAACATGGTCTACTAGGGTAAGTAAGGCCTGCCTGGTAGGTAACATAGGACTACCAGGGGCAGATGTTGCCTCCACCCAGCAGAAAGAATTGGCTGCTTGGGGCTATAGTGCTTCACCCCGCAGGAAACTGTGGCTGAGGAAGGGTGAAGACTGAAATAGCAAGCAGGGAACTTTGTCTGTCTGGGGGAGAGTAGGTTTTGGACCCCTGGTGGGTAACACGGGCTGCCAGGGAGGGGAAGAGCTTTGAGAGCTCTACTTACCCTAATACGCTTACAGGAGGTCTGTGAGCAAGCACCCTACCTAATGGACTGGTAGGATGTCCTCGTTTATTCCCCTATGAGAGCTTTGGGAGAACCCAAAGTGAGCATTGGAGGGCATAGATTTGCTCAGAGATGTCACCAAGGCGGCTTGCTTGGGGAAGCAAGCTGCAGAACTTGGTGTGATCAGGCCTCTGGGAAGTGGAGCTGATTACTCTGCAACTAAAAGCCCGGACTTAATCACCTGGGTGAGTAAAGACAATACATAGACATTGATCTATGGTTGAATGGCCTAAGTGAATTGCCACTTGTGAGGGCCCAGTCAAACACCAGTTCAATGTAGACTCATGCCTGGGTCTACAAGTTCTGGTAATGGGGACTGAGATAAAGAACCAATGTGGTTCACAGGATTAACAGAGAAGACTAACAGGAGGGACTGTTTGGTCACAGTGAAGGATAGTTGATGGACTTTTAATTCATATTGAATTGTAGGAACCAGTATGGTTTGGTGTGTAGAAGGAACAAAGGAGGTTCCTAGTGAGGATTTGTTGAGGAACTGGCTGAGGAGAAGTTGAAAAACAAGAAGATTATGATGCAGGATTAGCTGATCATAAAGTAGGATGGACAAAGGACCAGAAGTTTGTGGTGAAGGAATGAAGAGCTGAGAGGATGAACTAGCCAGACTGAATGCAGAGGCTGGAAGAGATGATTTTGGTGTCTTTTGAGAGGAAAATAGATAAAAGAAAGCAGTTAGATAATAATTAAATACTGCCTGATTATAATTAAAAAAGGATTTAATATCATGTAATTAAAAATAAAGAGAAGAAAAAATAACAAATAGTTTATTAGAACTATATGTTATTTTAGAAAGAAGAATTGAAGAGGAAATGAGCCAGAAAGAAGCTGGAAAAAGAACAGAGAAACTGTAAGGGTGAAAGAGCAAATTTTGCCAAGAACAACTAGAAGAGGCAAAAGAACAAGAAGCAAGCAGGTTTAAAGTCGCAAAATGTTGAAAGAAACACAGAGAAACACAGAAAAATGTTGAAAAATTAAGGGGTCAAAATTTGCCTAAGTAAAACATATGTGGAAGCGCTTGAGATTTGCCAGGGAAACGTGACAGGAATTACAGCAAAACTGTTTGAAACACGGAGCAGTTGTTTACCCAGAGCGAGACAGCCTCAGGTTTGAACCAGGGTCAGGGACAGGTCATCCGGGGAAACCTTTTTGGCAAAACCGTTGAATTGAGGCGTGTGATTGGCTGAAAGCTGGAGTCTATTTAATCAGTGTTTTAAGGGCTTTAACTTAAGAGTTAAAGTCTAAAAAATGAGGACCAGAAGCAGAAAATTCAGGGTTTTCATTAGTTGAAGTAAGTTTAAAGGTTTAATATATTATAGAAGGAGAAAAACAGGATAGTTTAAGCTTTGAAGAACCAGAGTTCTAAGAGAGATTTTTGATCTGAAACAAGGGACTATAAAAGGGAGAGCTATCTGAGACTCTTAAGGGACTGGATCAAGTGGATTACAAAGGCTGCAAAAGCCACAGAATGAGCCAAAGACCAAGGATAGGAAGCCAGAGCTGGAACAGACCGCAGGAGCCCAAGACCAAGTACAAGGAGCCCAAGAGATTGTTAAAGGACTCCAAGTATTGGCACAAAACCTCATTATTCCCTATCCCAAGGCCATATATCAGAAGGTTTTAAGGGGATCTTCCTTCTGACTGTGAATAAAGTGCCTATTACAACCCCTATTCAAATTTGCCGTGTTAAGAAAGGATATAAGTTCTATGAGTCAATTACACCACATTTTCTATCCTAGCCCTGGGGACAGGGAATCTTATCTACTGGGGTGCAGGAAGTTTGCCTCTAGTAAGTCTGCCCAGGAGGAGTGGGAAAAGGTGACTAGGCATCTGATAATGAAAAATAGAGGAAGAGAGTTTATTTGGGGAGAGTTTGTGAGACTATTACAGGATTAGTATTGGCCTACAGAAGGGCTAGCGCCTGCTGAAGTACAAGTGTATGGTGGAGACGCTTGCCTAGTGATTGAGAAGTTACTGGAGAAGTTTGCTCTTATGCAGGCCAAGTATAAGCTCCTAACCAACCATTCACCACTGTTGGATAATGACAACTCCTCCAAGCCAGTCCCTGGCTACAGCCCAGGACACACTTTGGGGACTGGTGACCAGGAACCTCACAGCAGGGCATGACACAGAGGCTGACTCCTTCAATATGTATGAGTTGGGATCAGTATTTTGGATAACTTGAAAGGACCTTTACAGAGAGAAACAAGCTTGGAATCCCAACTATATCATCTGTTTCTGAAGAAATAGGCAGCACCTTCAACAACATAGGACTGTAAGGGGGCATTTGGCTATAGCTCAATAAAGGTCTTGAAGTTTGTGGTTGAGATTAACCATGTAAGCCTCAGATTGTAGCCAGATCAACATCTGTACTAGCTTATTGAGGTAGGCTTCTGGGGATACTACCAGGCTAGGTTTTACCAGCAAGTATAGCAGAGGTGGAAGTCTTGGTTGCTGTTCATAGAGTAGCTGGAAGAATGGTTTTCCTGTGGGCTAATGGTAGCCTTTGTTGTACACAAAGGCTGCAGCTGGCAAGAAGATGTCCCATTCTGTATCCTGTTGATGACTAAACTTTTAAAGCATCTGTACCAGACTTCCATTTGTGCATTCAATCCTATCATTTGTCTTTGGGTGATAGGGAGTATATAGAGTCCCATATATTCCCATCAGCTGGTTGAGACGCAGGGTTGTAGCTAGTGAGGTTGGTATCATTTTATGTCAACAGCACTTGGGGGCAACCATGATTATATATTATGTTCTCTAGTATGAACATAGCTGTGGTCAGGGCGGTCTGGTTGGAAATAGCTTTAGTTTTTACCCATTTGGTCAGATGGTCCACAGCTACAATAATGACCTTGTTTTTGCTGTTGGTGAAAGGCAAGAGACCCACTAAATCAATGGTAACCATATGAAAGGCAAACCCAGGCCAAACTAGTCTGTGCTGGAACTTGGCTACCTTCATGCGTTTGATGTTACAGTCATGGCAGGAGGCTAATGTCTCTATCACATCTGCGTGCATTCCTTCCCAGAAGCAATGTTGTTGTAACATTGCTAAAATTTATGAATTTCATAGTGCCCAGTATTCTTGTGTGCAGTTACCACTGTGTTCATGCGTAGGGATGGACATATATATAGAAGCCAGGAATTCCTGCAAAGCTTTAGGAGCTGTCCCTTGGAGACCTTGGTGTCAACAGCTAGCTTCTTGAGGGCCTTCTGTATTTCTGCCAGTCCCCCCCACACAGAAGGATCCTCCATGAGTTTATCATATAGAATGTCAGCCATGGGGGAGACTAAAGCATCAGTAGGCAGACAGGAGAGGCAGTTGGCATTTTGGTGGATTGACCTGGCTTGGTGAATAATTTTTTAGTTGTATTCCTGTAGCTTGATGGCTTAATGTGCTAGCCAACCTTTGGGATCTTTCAGTGTCTTCAGCCATTGAAAGGAGGCATGGTCTGTGACAACTGTAAAGTGTGTTGTTTTCTGAGGCGCAGCACAGACACACAACGGGAAATCCTAACCTTAGGATTGGATTTGTACTAAGTCTTGGTTAGTCAGCAGGGAAGGTGATGCAATTACCTTGCGGACCTGAATAAAAAATCTCTACTAGTTGTGGCTAGAGAGAGGCGCCAAAGTATGTGAAAACACAAAGACAAAAATTTTAATGTAACTTAATTTTGTTAGTGGTGTAAAAAAGTATTATATATTGTTTTTGGTTACCTCAGAACAATACAAGGACGGTAGGATCACTTGCCACAAGCATGAGTGGGGCAAGTGAGTTGCGCAGAACTAGGAAGATAAACAGTGTAATTTCCATCTTTGGAAATAGATTCATTTCAAGGAGCAAAAGCAAAAGCAATGGATTTATCCTCAAAATAACCCAACAAAGGCAAAATTAAAAGAGCATGGAAAGTGGCATTCACAACATTGCTGTTGTGTTCTGAGGCGCGGCACAGACACAAAACAGGAAATCCTAACCTTAGGATTGGATTCATACTAAGTCTTGGTTAGATGACAGGGAAGGCAAATGTGTTTACCTTGCAGCCCTGGAAGAATAATATCTACTAGTTGTGGCTAGAGAGAGGCGTGGAAGTACAGAAGACACAAAGACAGAAATGTGAATAGAACTTAATTTTTATTGGTGAATATGAAATGGAATATATAGTGGTTAGGAATATCACAAAACACTACCAGGACAGTAGGATCACTTGCCACCAGCATTAGTGGGGAAAGTGAGTTGCACAGGATCAAGAAACCAAACAATTGAACTTCCTGATTCAGTCATTAACTCATTTTGAAAGGCAAAAGCAAAAGCAATAGATTTGTCCTCAAAATGGCCCACCAAAGGCAAAATCAAAACATGGTGAATAGCAGTATTCACGACAGACTTGTTTGAAAGAAGGTTTGTAGTGAGTCTCAGGAGTAGGGCCTCCATTGTTCCTATATAGCACATTGATACACAGAGAGAATTCAGCTTTGGATTCAGATGAGGCTTATTGATCCCACAGCTGGCAGACACTCCCCTCAAAAGTAGTCAGTGTAGCAGTGGTGCGGGTATTCACATTGTTGGCTTGATTGACATGTTGCTCAGTAATATCCTATTGACGTCCATGTGTGGTCACCACAGTAGAGAGCTCAGACAAACAGGAGATTAAGGAAGGTCCCACTAAAAGACAAGAAGATAACCTATTGTTTACAGAGTCAATCAACTCATTCATCTCTTGGACATCTTTGTCTAGGCTGAGGTGGTCTTGCTTTAGGTGGTTAACTTTATTGGCTAGGGTAATCAAATCCCAAGCGCAATGGATTTGAGGGTTCCCAGGCAACTCAGGGCAGCTGCCATTGTTTTCAGCAAGCCAGCAGCACTAGCAACATCAGCTACAGTAGCATAAATAACAGCAACTTCTTGATGAAGGGTAACCACCTGTGCAGTCAAGGAAGTTACTTGTGGGTCTGGTTGAGGAGTGTCTTCAGGACGTTCTTGGCTACAAGTGGACACACATAGTTCCCTGATAGTGTCCATAACTTCTGTTCTCTATCCATCATATCATCAGACAGAGGGGTAGGGGGAACATCTAGTTTAGGCGCAGACAACTTTTTTACTTGGGGTTGAAGCTTGCAAATGGAAGCAGCTATGGAGGCTCTCTCTTGGGCAACTTCCTTGTGTAATCCACAGAGACCTTGAGCAGCGTGCTCTGTCACCTGCTGTAATTGGTCAAAGGAGTAGGCACTAAACGTGTCAAGTTGTTCCACAAGTTGTTTGAAGTCAGAGATGTAAGCATTCAGGGTGGAGTCTACTTGAGTTTTCCAGGGTTGTTGTAGCTGGTGAAATTCATGCTGATATTTCCTGACGTATTCAGGGATAGACAAGCGTATTTTCTCTATAGAGGTAACCAAAGAAACTGAGAGGTAATGAAATTTCCTTGATTATCAGATAAAAAAGAGAAAAAAGAGTGAATCCACTTTTGGTAAGCAGCAAACAGTCCCAATGATTAGTTACAGTGGCTTAGAGAGATGAGATTTCTTGGATGTGAAACCCCAACACCATTTGGTGGTGAGCCAAAGCGGCTGCACAAAGGAAGAGAGTAGATGCTCAGCAGAGCCAGCTGCTGAGAGGAGATGTTGCAGGAACTGCAGGGAAACAATTAACTTGTAATATTCTTCTCAATTAAACTGTAGTTGAAGGCAGGAGATGGCTCCATCACAGGCTATCCCAAGGGCTACTGCCATGACTTGCTTCAATTTGGGGGTGCCCATAGGGTAAGCTACTAGACAGGGATCATTCCCTAAGTTCAAGACAGTGCAGATAATAAGAGGTGTGGGGTTCCTGGTTGCCAGTTCCCAAAGTGTGTCCTGGGTCATGGCCAGGGACTGGCTTGGAGGAGCCGTCATTTACTAGTAGAGGGTGTTGGCTAGCTAGAATTTAATACTGATCCTGCATTAACGCAAACTCTTCCAATACTTTTCCAATTACTAGGCAGGAATCCCCACCATGCAATTGTACTTTAGCTGGTGCTAGACCTTCTGTAGGCCTGTACTAGTCTTTAAGCAACCTAGTAAACACATTCCCAAAAAACTCCTATCCCTTATCTTTCATTTCAAGGTGTCTAGTCAACCTTTCCCACTCTTCCTGAGAGGTTTTACTAGTGGAAAACCTTCTACAACTTTGACAATAGGTATTCTCTTCCCCTTGATCAGGGTAAAAGATGTGGGAAAATTCACTCATGGGGGTTATCTTTACTACTTAGAACTTTTGGCAGGGGTTGAAATAGGCTTTTATTCACTTTCAGAAGGAATATCCCCTTAGAAACCTTCTGATTTATTGCCTGGGTGTGGGACACAATATGGTTTTGCCAATACTTGGAGTCCTCCATCAGTCTCTTGGACTCCTTGTACTTGATCTTGGGCTCCTGCTTCTTAGTCTTGGGCTTCTTCACTTTGCTCCAGCTCCAGATCCTTTGTCTTGGGCTTAAGTCCTCTGTGTAGTCCTTGTGGCCTTTGTAATTCACTTGTGTCAGTCCTTGAAAAGCTCCAGATAGCTTCCCTTTTTATAGCTCCTTGTTTCAGTCTTGATTTCCTCTCAGAACTCTTGTTTTCTAAAGCTTAAACTATCCAGTTTTCTTCTCTACAATATATTAAACTTTTTCCTTACTTCATCCAATAAAAACCCTGAGTTTTCTGCTTCATTTCCTCATTTTTTAGGCTTTAACTCTTCAGTTAAAGCCCTCAAAATACTGATCAAACAGACTTTGACCTTCAGCAAATCAGACGCCTCAATTCAACAGTTTTGTTAAACAGATCACCCAAATGACTTGCTCTTAACTATGGTTTGAACCCAAAGCTGTATTGCTCTGGATAAACAACTGCTCTGCATTTCAAACAATTTTGCCGCAATTCCCATCACGTTTCTCCAGCAAATCTTGAGCGCTTTTGCCTATGTTTTACATAGGGGATTTTTGAACCCTTGATTCTTCAACCTTTCTATGAGTTTCCTTGTATTTTTTTTCAACATTTAACAACTTTGAACTTTCCTGTTTTTTGCCTTTTGCCTCTCCTAGTTGTTCTCAGCAAAATTTGCTTATTTGTTTTCACTGTTTCTCTGTTCTGTTTCTGGCCTTCTTCTAGCTTCTTTCTACTCAATCAAGTCTTAATAAAATACAGTTTAAACACTGAAAATTATTTCTTTTTCTCTCTCTTTTAAATAATATGATAATTGATTATTTCTTTATATTATATTATTGGCAGCATTAAATCATTATTCAACTTCTTCTTTTCCTATAATTTCCTTTCTCAAGAATCCAAAACCAGCATTTTAGCTCCTGTATTTAGTCCAGCTAGTCCTTCCAAGCCATCTTCAAGTTCCTTAGATAGTCCTGCACCATTATCTTCTGGTCCTTCAGCTGGTTCTTTATCATGATTTTTAAGTCCTTCATCCAGTCCTTCATCATGATCTTCTAGCTCTTCAGCTAGTCCTTCAGTCAGTCCTTTCTAGTCCATCAACCAATTCTTTCCAGTCCATCAACTAGTCCTCACCATTAACCACCTATGTTCCAACTGCACTATGAACTATCTTGGTTCAAATCCTCACAATGATCCTACAGTCAATCAACTAGTCTTTACTGTGATCATAAAGTCTGTCTTACTAGTCTTCACTGTTGATCCTACACTATGAACCACTGTGGTTCCATTGTAAGTCCCTGTTACCAATGCTACTAATGTTTGACAGGGCCCATGCAAGTGGCAACCACTTAGGCCATCAAACCATAGATCATTAAAGTCTATACAGTTGCCTTTACTCACCCAGGTGATTAAATCTGAGCTTTCAGTTGCAAAGTAATCAACTTTACTTCCAAGAGGCCTGATCATACCAAGTTCTGCAGCTGCTTACCCAAGCAACCACCCTGGTAACACCCCTGAGCATATCTATGCTCCAAATGGTAGCTTTAAGGACTCCCCAAAGCCCCTAAGGAAGCACAGAAAAGGACACCCTATCAGTTTGTTAGGTAAGGTGCTTGCTCACAGACCTCCTGTAAGCGCACAAGGGCACATAAAGCTATCTTAGCTCCTCCCTTCCCTAGCAGCCCACATTACCTGCCAGGGTCATATCATCAACCAGCCCTGATAGCCTGCATTACCTACCAGGGTGATCCACTTCCAATCCCTAGCATACAACATTCCCTGCTGGGTAGAGACACCTAACTAGCCCACAGCAGCCAAAGTTCCCTTCTTAGCTATCACATTCCTCACCCCTAGCAGCCATCATTTCCTTCTGGGTGAGAACAGCTAAAAAGCCCCTAGCAGCCAAAGTTCCCTGCTGGGATGGTCCATAACTTGCCTCTAGTACTTTTTTACCTACTAGGAAGGCCTTACCTTCCCTAGTAGCCAATGTTCCCTACTAGGCCTATATCTGTCTCAAAACCACAGCACATTGTCAATTCTCAGAATTGTGTCTTTATTTGAAGCCAAAGCAAACCTTGCCTGAAAACTACTTCCAAGTGGATTGTCATAGGTGTGTCCAATATGTTCTCTTTAATGGGAGGACTGGTAATTTCAGGCAAAGACAGCTTCTGTAGCAGAGTAAGAGTCAGGCTTGAGAACATAATGGCAAAAGGAATAACCAAGGGGCTTTCAGCCCCTGTAGTGAGCACCATTTTTTTGTGGTCTGAGGCGCAGCACAGACACACAACAGGAAATTATAACCTTAGGATTGGATTTGTACTAAGTATTGGTTAGTTGGAAGGAAGGTGATGAAATTAACTTGTGGCCCTGAATAAGAAATCTCTACTAATTGTGGCTAGAGAGAGGCGCCAAAGTATATGAAAACACAAAGACAGAAATGTGAATGTAATTTAATTTTATTGGTGGTGTAAAAAAGATTATATATTGTTTGTGGTTACCAAAAAACAATATGAGAACAATAGTATCACTTGCCACAAGCATGAGTAGGGTGAGTGAGTTGCGCACAACTAGGAAGATAAACAGTGGAATTTTCATCTTTTGAAATAGATCCATTTCAAGGAGCAAAAGCAAAAGCAAGGGATTTTCCCTCAAAATAATCCAACAAAGACAAAGTTGAAAGAGCGTGAATAGTGGCATTCACAACACTGGAACCTCTCATAAAGACAGTCTCTAAGCGGAAGAAGAAGTTCAGGACCATATATAAACCGCCCATCTTTGACCAGATCAACATACAACTCAATTCACCACACACCAGACGTCTGCCCCACGCTCCTTTTCTACAGCAGTTTTAAAAGCTATAGCAACAACCAAAAAAACTTTAGATTTAAACAAAATGATTTCAGATTTAAGCAAACTCCAAGTTATGTGTGATTCAATAACCAATAAATTTAAGTATTTTTGATGAACTGGCAAAATTCCAAAAAGAAACAAAATTTCACTAATACATTATATGAAATTATATCAAACATCAAGCAGCGTAGTTCAAACTACAAAAAAAATGAACTGGTACATCAAGTAAAATAGATTGCTGCTGTTACAAAATATATTATAATCTGATCAGCCTTCATATGAGGCACCAACAGAAGGACTAAATTTAAACAAAATTAGAGCAATCTAGAAGCAAGATTTCATAAACCTAAAACAAAATGAAGTCACACAAGATGGGTAATATGTGCAGACTAAAATAGAAAATTAACAGTTTAATATCCAATCAACAGCTATCTAATTTAGGAACAGAGGAATTTTATACATTTTCATGGCTCCTGATTTATATGAAATGATTTTGCAAGCTTTCAAAATATGGACTTGTGATTACAATAAAAATAAGTCATAAAATTTTAAACTTCTACTATTAGTGATTTTATCCTAGGTTTTATTGTACAATGGTTTTTACTAGCAACATTTTCAACAGCGCCAGCAAAAAAATCAGCAGGAGCCAAGCCAGCTTCAATGGAGGTAAGGCTCAGAACATGGAGGAACCCATTTACACCCATGCTTTTGATGCAGGTAACAAGGAAGCTGACCAGTAATTAACCCCCAACCCCTATGGCTCTGACTTGTTTGAGAGTCACCTAGAGTCCAACTCTGCCCCTGCCCCCTTATCCACCCCAGCACAAGCTGCCATCAACCAGCCAATCAGAACAGCAACCCTGATTTGGAAAGATTTCCTTCCACAGGCCAACCTGCCCCCTAGTCAATCAGGCTTCAGCTCCTGTAGCCCAGCACCCCAAACACATAATAATTACTGCCCAAGTTCTCCAAGAAATTGTGGCACTGAACCTGTGTGGCCTAACCTGGGACCAGATTGCCACCCAATTACAATTTACCCAAGCCACCATAATGCGGGAATTTAATAACCTAATGAATAAGGAAAAACTGGTCAGGACAGCCAAGAAGGCCCCAGAGCCTTAGATAAATGACACATCCAATTATGCTTAATCTCCTAAAGCAGGACCCCAAGCTTCCCCTGACCCAGGTCCATAAACAACTTGTGCGCCATGGCATATGGGTGTCTGAGCGCATAGTGCAGCTCAGAATGAACAGAAAGGTGGCTTCAATCAGGGTGTTGATCAATGTTGCTGGCAACCAATGAGATTAAAGTGAGGATTCCCCATACAAACCTGCCATTGAGTTCACTCTGGTCCAATGCCTAACAAGTTTATCCAATGACATCATGCTCATTGCCTACTACAAGCTATCAATAGATTTTTGACAATTTCAGCAAGCAGGAAAAAGCTGCCACCAAGAATGGAAGGAAGAAGGTCAAGAGAGAGACTCATTGGTTTGTTTCTGGATGCTTCAGCCAAGGATTTTGTCTATTATTGGACAACCCCTGATTTCACCAATGGCTACAAGTACAGCCATATCCTTGGTGGATTGATTGACTCCTGGGATAGCTCAAATTCCACCTAACAGGTTTTCTTGAGCCACCAGATGGAGGGTAGATCCAATGTCCTTGAGGCAATCCAGGGCCACAGGAATCAGGCCTCAGTCTACACCGCCGGACACACTGACATCCATCTGGCTGATGTTGTGTTCTTGAACATTGGAGACACAGTCCAGGTGTAATACCAAAGTATTGAAGGTAAAACTTTAGTAACATAGGATGGCAGGTTAGGCAGCTCAAAGCTGTTCAAGGCATAGACAATTGGATGGAGGTTTATCACCTGACAGAAGGCTTTGGCAAGGATTTTGCATTGTCTAAGGCTGACAGCAAGGTACAGCAGTGTAGCTGCAAGGATCACGTAATTAGCCAAGTTGGGAGTTGGGCAAGATGACGCCAGAGGTGTTCACAGGTTCAAATCCATTGAGTTGAGGTGATTTGGCTCATTGTATGATATCACTTTTGGTCCTTGTGGTTCAGGACCAAACTGAGCATAGGTTGGCTGATTGACCCCCATCCCAAGGTAAGCTGTCAAGATATCTTTGAAGATGATATAGTTCATCTTCTGACTTAGGGAGGGGTAATGGGTTTAGTAAGGTTAATTTCTTAGTCTATACAAAGAATTGAATAATGTGATAATATTGATGAGGGTATTCACTCAATGATAGCACAAACTATCATTGAGGGTTTTGGCTTTATTTATACTAGTGGACCTGCAAGGCATGATTACTGAAAGGCATAGCATTGGGGAACCAAGAGTCTGAGTTACATATGTTATTTAACTTTTCTGGATTGGCTTAGGTGGCTGGCAATTGATAAGGTTTGGCTGGATCCCAGTTTGCATTAGAATAGTGCGTATTGGGCCTTCTTCATGCATCTAAATTCATTTACTAAATTTGGTGCATGATTTTCATTTTTGGAGAGCCTGTCAGTCCATTCCCCATTTGGTAAGCTCCCAAATTGAGCAGCAGTTCCTCCCAAGTTTGGCTTTGGGGAAATTGTTTTTCCTGGTTTCCAAATTTGGCTATTTCCAAAAGGAGTGGATGGGGACTGGCCTACTGGCATCGGAGGACAAAAACTGGTAGGTAGCTGGCAGGTGGCAGGCTGGCTCATGAGTGCCTGGTTTTCAGATGGCTTGTAGGTGGGGCTGGCAAGAGTGGCAGGCGTCTGCGTGTTGGCAGTGGGCAACAGCTTGGGGGCAACAAGCTTCCGTGTGGTGGCAGTGTGCATCTGCTTGGAGGCAGCAGGGGCCTGCACAGTGGCGGCAGACATCTTCTTGGTGGCGCCTGCGTGTTGATGGCAGGCAACAGCTTGGATGTGGCAGGCTTCTGTGTGGTGGCGGCATGTATCTGCTTGATGGCGGTGGATGTCTTCTTGGTGACAGCATGTGTCTGCGTGTTGATTACACAACTATAAGTGTCAGTAATATTCCTGAAACCAGGAGCACCACCCACAGACTTTCAACAATCTCTATCTTGGGGTCCTTGAGCACAATTCTCTCTTTGGTTGCCAAATGGTGGCTGACTTGTTTGCCCAAATTGTCTTTCATGTAAACATGGGCAACCAATCATGTAAAAACAAGCGCCTCTCATCCCTTGTCACAGCTGTCTACCAACCAATTCAGCCAATGACAGATGAGGAGTATAACAAGCCTTATATGGCAGCCATCACAATAAATCTGATTGGTTCAACCCCTTTCACCCCCACCTCCCACCCAATCCCAGACCTTCTAGGCAAGCACCACCTCAACACCTTTCTTCTTGCGCTATTCTACCTAATAGGCATCACTCTTTTCCTCCTGCATAAACTCCTGGTTGTCAAACATTTTCTATTTATATTATCTTTATCTTGAATTTCAATTGTTTATTTTCTCTTTGTTTATAGTTGGGTTTATTATTTATGTCCAGCTTATTTCTATAAAATCATATGTTTACCATGCTGTGTATCTAGATCCAGAACACAGTTATTTTTAGCACTTTACAAAGTCCCTCATGAAAATATTAACTTTAATTTGATCAGCTAGATTTAAATTATAAAATTATAAGTTTTGCTGTAACTGTGCTGTTTTAGCAGAGTTACAAGGGGGAAAATATTTGGAAACTAGATAATATTCTTTATTGAGAGATAAGTAATATAGTCATTATGAATCTTGGATAATAGGAGCATGATTGATTGATCACTCAGTTGGATGGTGCAGGGGGTGGCTTGATCCTGATAACAAGTCACACGCCAAATTAAGGTATCCACCGTAAGGGATCATCATTTGTTAATATTATTGGGTTTGGGAATTCAAGTTAACTTCCTAGTTTGGCTCCAAGTCACTGGAAAGTCAGGTTGTGGGTCACAAACCTTCTCAAAGGGAACCTTGCTGGCAGGTTGAGCCTGCTGTTTTGACACCCCCCGGGGCTGAAGGTCAGCCTTCTCTGGGGGTAGGTTGTCAGAGGCCTGGGCACTTTATTAGACTAGCTGTTGTCCAGTGGATGATAGGACAGTTATTTGTTGTTTTTCCTTGCTTTACAGGGTCTTAGTTGGTCATGATGTAGGAATTTATCTTGCTTGCGCTTACTGAGTCCTTACACTAGGTAAGTGTTGTTTTTGTTTACCTTTAAGATGATATCAGGGCCCAATTTTTTCAGGCTGTAACTTGCTCTTGTCTGTGTTTATTACCAAGACCTTGTCAACAACTTTGTGTCTGTTTTAGATGGAGACAAACATGTTTTGCATGTGTTTCTCTTCTTTTTCCAACTGATTACTGTTGGATTGCATGACTTAAGGTGTTAAACAAGGGGGAACCTTGCTGGGCATTTCCAGCTTAGTTACTGTGAGTGATTGAATTATATTGGGTTGTGTGCCATCAACGAGCTCAAAGGGGCTTTTCCTGGTGGATCTTTTCACACAAGTACGGCATACAAGAAGTGCAGTTGGTAGCTGCTTATTCCAGTCCTCAGGTCTCTTGATGGTGAGCTTGGCAAGGGCCTGCACTAAGCTACTGTTTAGCTGCTCCACTTGTCCATTGTCCTGAGGATAGCAAGGTGTTGTCACTGTGTGCTGGAACTCATTCTTGGTGAGGTATACATTGGTGTTTTCAGAGGTCAATTCCTTGTCCCATCTGTTATCAGGAGTTCTGGCTTTCCAAACTTACTGATGATTTCCTTGCCTATGAATTGTCAAATGTTGTTGCCTGTATGGGTCTTCACCACCTGCGCTACTGGCCAGCAAGTGGCAAAAGTCAATGTTGGTGATGATGTATTTCTTGTTGTTACATTTCCTGGGCATGGGCCCCACAATGTCAAGGGCCCATACCTTGAAGGGTAACTGGGAGAAAATGGGTAATACAGACTTAGGCGGGGTGTTGATTTTTGCAAACTTTTCACACACTTCACATTGATCAAGAACTTCTTGAACGTCCTGATATAGAGTTGGCCACCATGCTTTATGCTTGAGAAATTCATAAAGGTTTCATCTCTTGGTGTGCGCTAAATCTCTGTGATAGCGTAGAATGGTGTTGACTTGTTGGTGTGTAGGGATATACATGATGGTGCTTTCATTGGTAATCTTGTGGTGTAGCATCTTGTATACGTCTGTGAAGAGGTGTTAATTTTTGATGACTGTCTCTTTAGTGATATTGGTAGTGCCTGGAGGGAATCCTTCATCTTTAGTTTTGAGTACCAGGAGGGGCTAGTCTGGATCAAGACATTTCCCCCCTCTTGTGGCTCTAACATACAAGCAAGAGAGTGTATCTGCCATGGAAAGTTTGGGTCCTAGTTTGTATTAGATGATCATGTTAAACCTTTTAAAAAGCTCCATCCAGCGCGCCTGGATAGGTTGGCTTGTGTTTTGAAATATATGAGGGACTTATGGTCAGTTAGAGCAGTGAACTCCTCTTGACACTCCAGGTAGCAGCACCACTTGACAAGAAAGTGTACAATTTCCAGTAGCTCCTTATTGTGGATGGGATAGTGACATTCACTGTCTGTCAGTTTGCGCAACTTGTAGGCTACAGGTAAGAAGTTGTCATTGGTGTTCTTGATCAGCAGTACTGCCCCAATGGAGGCTGTTGTGAATGCCGCCATTCACCATGTTTCAATTTTGCCTTCAATGGGTTATTTTGAGGACAAATTTATCTCTTTTGCTTTTGCTCCTTGAAATGAGTCTGGCTCCAAATTGAGAAATCCAATTGCTCAGTTTCCTGATTCTGTGCAACTCACTTTATCCACTTATGCTTGTGGCAAGTGATCCTGCTGTCCTGGTAGTGTTTTGTGGTATTGTCAACCACTATATATTCTATTTCTTATTCATTAATAAAAATTAAGTTCTATTCACATTTTTGTCTTTGTGTCTCCCAGTACTTTGGCGCCTCTCTATCCATGTCTAGTAGATATTATTCAATCAGGGCCACAAGTTAATTACATAGACTTCCCTGCCATTCTAACTAAGACTTAGTATAAATCCAATCCTAAGGTTAGGATTCCTGTTGTGTAATCTGTGCTGCGCCTCAGAACACAACAGATGCATCAGAAGCATTTATCTCCATTTGTTACTCTTTGTCTTGCTTAGGGTACTGTAGAATGGGGGTGGTTGTAAGTTTTTTATTTAGACATCAGAAACAAAGGTCACATTGGGGGGTCCATATAAACTTAGATTTGGCACCATTTATGGTCAACAGGGATGCTGTCAAGACACCACAGTTGGGGATAAATTGCTGTATGTAGGCAACCATCCCCAGGAATGTACAGAGTTTGGACATGTCCTTTTGTGGTGGCATCTTGAAGATGGCCTGAATCATCTGGTTATCAGGATTGATGCCGCCTTTCAAAACTACACGTTCCAGGAAGGGTATCTGTTGTGGAAGAGCTGACACTTAGAGGGTTTGGCCAGAAGTTTATGCTGTGCCAGGGTAGCAAAGACTGCCTACAAATCCTTATGGTGTTGTTCCACTGAGGGACTGTAGACAATGATATTGTCTAAGTACACTAGTGCGTGCTTGCCAATGTGGGGGGTAAACACCTTGTTCATAAAGATAACAAAGATTGATGATGTGTTTGATATCCCAAAAAAGAGCAAAACACATTTGTATGACCTGTAATTGGTGAAAAAGACCATCTTGGGTATATCTTCCTCCTTGATAAAAATCTGGCTGTAGCCTGCTACCAGGTCAATCTTGGAGAAGACAGTTTCCCTGCCTAAGGCGTCAAAGAGACTATCAATAAGTGGAAGTGGGTAAAATTTTTGATGGTAACTTTGTTTAGGGCTCAACAATCTATAACCAGGTGAAAAGTCCCATCTTTCTTTGCCACAAAGAATAAATCTGCATCAAAGAGAGACTGTGAGGGGTAGATAAGCCCTTTTTCCAACACCTCTTTGAGGTAAGCGCATAGTGTGTTGTCCTCATTTGGGGTAAGACAGTAGATAGGTCACGCCTTGGGTACAGCTCCTGTAAGTTGGATGGAGTGCTGTATGTGCTTTTATGGTGGAAACCTGGTAGAGCCTCTTTGAAGATTTCTGGATGGTGGGCTACAATGTTGCAATCATGAGGAGTAGTGGTATCCTGGTGATCCTTGAAGTGTATGATCTTGTACTAGCAGGAGTCCCAGTCAATTGCCTTGAGGTTACCCGTTTTGTCAAGGGTTTATGTAATGTGCACAAAGATGTGGTTGTATAGGAGCTGGTCCACTGAGTCAGGGTAGATCTGGTGGTTGACTCCTTTACACTTGATGGTCAATACAGAGGTCACTCAGTCTACGTGGGGGTTGTTCCATTGTAACCAGTCCAGTCTAAGTACAATGTCAAATTTGGGGAAGTAAATGACAGGTCCCTGAATGGTGGAGTGTAGGTTCTCAAACATGACAGAGAAGGGGGCAGTTTCCCTTATAACAGCAGTGTGATGTTCATCAGCTAAAACCACGTTTTTAATTTGTAAAGGATTAGTGGCTAGCTTGAACTTGTCCACAAGGTTGCTGTTGACAAGTTTTTGATCTGCACCCAAGACCAGGAGCGCTGAGCCAGTGTAACTGCAAAAGCAGAAAGGATAGGACATCAGTTTATTGGGATGCCTGGCAATAGTGTAAAGTACTGGATCTTCCAAGGGCACCTGGATTATTGGACATTGATCCACGTCCTTGGGCTGGTACTTATTGTTGGGTAAGTCAGGTGTTATGCAGGGAGAGCTTGGCTCACTTAGTGCTCTCCCTGGGCTTTTCCCTTGTCCTGATTGTCTTGTGTGATGGTGACACAGAAGTGGGTAAAATTTGACTGTCTATTGTTCCAATTGTTGTGGTCATTTGAGCCAGAGGGTTTATGGTTTGAGTTATTGTAGTTATTATTATTCCCAGGCGGAGGGCAGTTAGAGTTCCATCTGGGTGAGAGTCCTTGGGTCTCTCTCTTTTCAGTATATGTTTTATGGAGAGCATCATATGTTTTTTCTGCTTTCTCTGCCTTGCAGTAAAGGCTCTGCAAGTTGGTCACCTGATCCAGGTTGACATGTCTCATCATGTGCAACTTAAGGGCATCATAGTACATGAGGTGTGTAGCTGGGGTGTCAAAGGCCATGTCTGAGGGGGCACGTAGGCAGAGTTCTTTGTATGCCTGAGTGAGCTCCTTTACTGTGCCTGTTTGATGTTAGATTTTTTACTTGGTGTATGATCATGAATGTGGTGTCCTTCAGCACAAACCTTTCTAAGAAGTCCTACTTTAAGGTGTTCCAGTCCTTCTTGACGTGACTCTTGTGCCACTTGTTGCACCAGGTGCCTGCGTTGTGTGTAAGTTGGATGGAGATCTCTGCAATCCAGAAGCGTTGTGAGCATTTCATTTGTGCCAGTTTGTTCTGGGAATATTAATCCTTGCTGTAGTGTTGTTTTCATTGGCTCCAGAAAAAGGTTGCAAGGCAGCGCTTCAAAGTCTCTGAGCTATATGGGCTGGCATAATGCTTTCATCTGCTGCTTAAAGAGCAGCAACAGGTGCTTGGAAGAAGCCTTGTGCCAATAAGGCGTTGAAGGCAGAGACCAGTATCTCCATGTTCTGGTACAGCACAAACCCTTTGGGTATTTTGGTACCAGGCGTGTATAGTGTCCAGTCCATTGGGAGGCCAGACATGATTCTATCAAAGATTTGTTGACTGCAGCAAGTACAAACAACAGGCAGAATTTTGGGGGATAAAGTAGGATGGAAAACCTACTTGTGCTACCAATGTTGTAGCTGTGCTGTTTTAGCAGAGTTACAAGGGGAAAAATATTTGGATCAGTGACAACTTTCTCTAAGCACAATAAAATTATAATTTTCTAATTTAAATTTAGCTGATAACCAAATTGTTGCTAATATTTTCACAAGGAGCTGTGTAAATTTCTAAAAAAAGTATGGCAATTATGGAAGCAATGCCAACACAAAGCAAATAACACATATTGAGATAAGCGTAAAACATATACGCAATGGGTAAAAAGATGGATATTGTAGAGAATTGGAAAACAAACAGGGATAAAAAAAGAGGCAATAATATCAGAATAAAACAGAGTTTATTGGGGGGAAAGCTATAAAAACACATGAAAAAGTTAGTAAAAAATCATATGAGAGAACTTGAAAAACTACTCAAAGACATCAACTTGGCAATCACCAATATTAAGGAAATTGACTGCAAGGTCAAAGAAAAAGTGAAGTCTGCTGTCCTTGAAGGGGAAAAAATTGAAAAGGTGTCTTCAAAGGCGCTTTTGCCAAGATGCCAGATACACCCAAAACAACAATTGAGCACCTTCTAAACATCCAGAAGACCACTGTAGAAGGCCTCCAGTTCAAGTCTTTTGCCCTCTCTGCGCTGTCTGTCTGGGTTGATGACCCTGAGATGTATGCACACCTCAAACCTTCAAAGCGCGCCAGAACAGATGATACTGAATTGCCCACACAACTGGCTGTGCTGAGGATGGCCAAGCCTTCCAAAGCCGCCAGCAAGGAGGAAAAAGAAGAAGGTAATATAAAAAATTATTTATTTTCTTACTTTTTTTATAGAAAATATCAATGGTGTAATACACCAGGTCCTGGTCTTGTATGTACCCACCACCTTTTATAGTGTCTTTGCTAGCCATGTGAGCAAGCAGCTGGTCCTATCTCCCCCTGTTTTACAGGAGCTCAAAGATAGAATACACAGGATCTTCCCAATGTCAAGGGAAGCGCTAGCTGGACTTACACATGGTGAGGGGGGCATCTGAGTGGGAAGTTACTGCCTACAAGGGTGCTCAATTAGTCTGCCTGGCCGGTGGCCTCAATGGAGTTTCCTGAGTAAACTCCATTCAGCTTGTTTGGGACGTCCTGGAGACGCTCCCATTTAAGAGCATACCAGAGATGGGATGGGCGCATGCAGCTGCTTGCTTCTGCTTCCTATTGGGGCATACAATCTCTTACCTACTAGAGAACTTTGGGTTCACAGTAGGAAATTGGCTGTTGTAAATGCAACAGCCATTAAGAAAACTAAGATCTTCCTGGAGGACTATGGGCTGGCCTGGTGTACAAAAAAGACAGGGCTCATACAGCCATGGAGCTTACCTTTTCCAAGACAAAATACAGGAAGAAAATCAGTGCAGTATTCAACAAATTGTGTGAGTTTACAGAAGCCTTTACTGGACAAAGGCTTCATCTTGTTGTTTACCTAGGGTTTGTCAGGATACCAGGAGTATTGTGGGGCTCCAGAAGGTGAGGGTGGAGTCAAAGCAGGTACTGGCATGGCCCACCAGATGATGGGACCTAACTTTACCAGGTAGGAAAGGGCCTTCCCAGCCACAGCCCAGGGCCCAGCTGCTGGCAAGGCAGAGTCAATCAATCCAGTGAGTGCCAGGTAAAGCACTCCCAGGAATTGACTACTCTGGCCAGTGGCATTGGAGGTGATTGGGGTTGATATGGTTGGTTTGGGTGTTGGGGTGGTTCCATGGGGACCAGGTAGGCAGCAGGATTGTTGTATTTCCTGTTGAAGATCAAAGGGTAAATGATGACTGATTTGCTGTCACGGACAATTTGGTAGGCAACCTCCAGAATTAACTCATACAGAATGCAACATCCTCTATGTTGACAATTCTCAAAGATAATTTTTCTTATTTCCAATATCAAAGAATTTTTTTTTCTTGATTAAATAATTGACACTGATAATAGAAATTTTTTTTGATTTTATTTTGAGCATTTAATTGAAATTATAAAAGATAAAGCAAAAACAATTTTTGAAATTGTTGACATGGAGGATGTTTCATTCTGCATGAGTTAATTCTGGAGGTTGACATTTGGTAGGGATCCTTGGGGGTGTTAAGGCGGGTGTACCACTGCAATTCTTCCAAGGTCCAGGGTTTGTGGTCAGGATTGGGGGGATACTCAGTGAAATGCACAGGGCCAAATGGAGAGTTGGATGGACAGTAATAGTCAAAGGCTTCAGTTTTATTAAATGGAGTCTGGCTATCTATCCCAGTGGAAGGGTGCTGACGCTTTGGTGTATGCAGATGGAAGAGTGTCAAAAATATGTAGGGAAACAGATTGATGAACCAAAGGTTCATAACAGCTTTATTTGGTAAGGATTACAATACAGAACTTTTTCAGGTGCTTCTGATTTATATACTTACTCACATGCAAGTTCCTCTGGGCATTCTTCTGGTGCTATCTGTGTGGCAAGTCTTGGCATCTCAGGTTCTGCTGTTTGGTTGGCTGATTCATGGTCATTTTTGGGGTTTTCAGGAACAGTTGTTTGACTTTTTGGTGGTCTATCTTGGCTTGGCTGGCCATTGGTTCTGACAGGTTTGGGTTATGGAATTATGGGGGGTTTCTCAATTTGATCACCATTTTTGGACTGGCTTGACAGGCTTTTTTGAGGCCAAGGAACTTGATTAAAAAAGGGGTCCCCAATTGGGGAACCCAAATTACTTAATGGAGGGTGGGCTTGAACTGGGTTTACTGGGCAGCTAAAATTGCCTGCCCAGGCCCAGCTAAACCCACCAAGGCTTGAGCATAGCTTTTGGGGCCCAGAACAGGCCCTGCAGCTGTTGCCAGGGCAGGAATGGTTCCTGCACCTGGATTTGCTTTGAAAAGCAAAAATCCAGGTGCAGGCAAATCCCTCCACCCACTAGCCCGCCTGGTGGCTAGGAGCAGGTTTGATTCCTGCCCGGGGTTTCAAACTTGTTACTTTCATAACAGGGTTTCTCTTTTACTTTGGGATGAGTGCTAGCATAGAGGACCTGGACAGGGTCCTCCTTGAGATTGACAAGACCAGGCTCTCCCTGGACAGGAAGAAGGTCCCCTGGGCTACAACTCAGTGGACCACATAATCCAGGATGGCCTGGTCCTGACTGGTATTTACAGGTTTGCAGTCCCACCAAAAAGCTGCTCCTGAACTTGCACCTTACAATCCTCCCTTTTAAAAGCTGCTGCCAATATTTTGACAGCATGGTATTCACTGTACATGGTGTGGCAGTGGGGGTTGTGCGCCACCTCTATTTCCAGGTGAGTATATATCAAAGAACCCACTACAGGCGCCCACAATAAAAATCTCTTTCCTCAATAACTCTACACTTTGAATTTTTACTTTTTAATTTTTATATTAATTAATTTTTAAGTAACTTTTATTTTAGTGAACTATAGCTTGGACAAATTTTTTTATAGAAATTCTTTATACATGTGTAATAATATCTGTTAATAAAAATCACAAATACCTTGAGAGCTTTACCTTTAACTTCTTTTAATTTACTTTTTATATGTATTTTGACAGAAGTGAGATTTCTGTATAATTATTATATTGTATTTTAAATATTTGAGATAGCCACCAGGGAATACTAAAGAAAAAATAAATTGCAATACAAAAAAGAGCATCTGCATCAGTGGTGCTGTTCTATATGATTGCAGGCTTGGAAGCTACAAAATATAAAATAATAATCCATAAATACAAAAGAGTATGTTGAAGAATATAAAAAATAGTTGTAATTGTTAAGCCTTTAGTTGATTGGCTTTTTGGCAAGGCACACAAGGAGAAACAAATCAGTGTGTCTATAGAATTTATCCACTGTCTTGGCTGGAAGGGTGTTGATCCTGGCCTGCAGCAAATCAAAGAGGTCCTTGGTCCCAGTTGGCGTCCCCCACTTGACAACTTGCTTGAGCCACCCAAAGACCTCCTCAACAGGGTTTAGGAATGAGGGATAGGCAGGGAGGAATAGGAGGCGCAAATTTGATGTGGTCAATTGTTGGGGGCTAACTGCAATTCCTGTAGCAATCATTGGAAATTCTTCAAGGATATCTGCCATCTTGTGGAGTTCAACGTTATCCAGCACAATTAAATTAGTGAAGCCTGGGCTTGTGCGCCTCAGGTGCTCCTGGACCAATGAGAGAAATGACAAGAAGGTCCAGCTGTTGTGGGATCCTAATATCATTTGATAGAGATCAATCCCCTTTGGAATGAGGAGAGCCACCATCAAATAAACTGTGGCACAGACTTCAGCACACCAAGCTAACCCATCATTAGAGCCTTTGGAGACATAGCCATATGCATTCCAAATAGACAAGGCAAATACTGACTTATCAATATAAAAGAATTTGATGGTTCCTTTTTTTTTAGGGCAGAGTACGCCTCAGCATATTTTTTCTGGGTCTCAATATTTTCAGAGCTGTTTCAATTTTAGGGAGATACCCCAAGTTTTTTTCCAGGAAAACAGCAGACCCTTGGCCACATGATAGTAAAAGGAAATTGAAGCCTCAACCCCAAAAGTAGACATGACCATTGCCTGTATATTTTCTAGTTCAAGATTTCAGTATTGGTTTATCCACTGGTCAATTGCCTATTTGTGCTCCTTGGTGAGCATGGTGAATACACACAAGGATTTCTCTGCGGCAAGGCTTGGCCAGTATTGATGAATTTGTTGAATACCTTGCTGGTGTACTTGGGATCCACCCCAACAAGGGCTGCAGCTGTCTTGTAATTATCAGATTCCCGCATAAGCTTGAGAGGATGATGCACTTGATGTCAGGAATGAGCTTCTGGGTGGCCTTAGCAGGAGTAGTTGAATCTGGATCTTGCTCAGGGACAGGTATGCAAGGAATGGGCACCTTGTTGTAAAAGGCCTTAGACTTCTTTAACACTCACTTTCCCTCCACAGTTCTATAAAACTTGGGCTCTTTGTTGTCTTCTTGATCACTGTTGCTTATATAGGTCTAATAGCTTGTATCAATAACCAACTTAAACTTTTCTATCATGGCTGTTGGGACTGAATTCTGGCATAAATGGGGTCAAATATCAAAGAAGTGAGCTCACTTCATTGTTTTTATTATTGTTTTAGATTTGAAAGCATTGGTGGGGTTTCTTGATAGCTTTGAAGCCCTTAGATTTATTCTCTGTACCCTTGAACCCTGTGCAGCTTGAACAGGTTGTTGGGTCTGTGCAACCTCA
The DNA here is from genome assembly GCA_014839935.2 of Entomophthora muscae. Classification (NCBI taxonomy): domain Eukaryota; kingdom Fungi; phylum Entomophthoromycota; class Entomophthoromycetes; order Entomophthorales; family Entomophthoraceae; genus Entomophthora; species Entomophthora muscae. The sequence goes on along the minus strand of QTSX02003077.1, from coordinate 24,813 downwards.
CAAGTATTCTTGGCTCTCATGTCTCCCTCCTTAGTTAGCACTTGTGTTACACCAACACAATTTTTTGGCCTGAAAAACGCCTCCAACCACAGTGCACCCCAGCAGCATTGTCACCTTGTTGTTGTGTTTGTTCTATTTTACAGTGTAATAAAATATTAAATAAAGCTCAATTAAGTTACACCCTGGCTTTGATTTTTGCTTTTTATCTGAATATAGTTATTTGTTTTAGTATTTACCCTATCCAACTACCCATTTATGGATTTTTTTAATTATTAATTAGTTATTTTTGGTTTTAAAAAGCCCATTTTAGAATCACTAAATCAGTTTCCACTTATTTCCCCCTGATTTTACACCATATTCAACCACCAAACACAATTTTTTAGATCCTGTGTCTTATTTTAGATAACTAGGTATAATTCTTGTTTACTTTTTGTTTCACACAAGGAATGAATTGTTTTGTTTACATGTTGATTTACTATGTTTTTTTTTGGTTTGAGTTTTGACTCACTGTGTTTGAGCTATTTTGTCACCAATTTATATAGTAAACATATGTAAACCAAAGGTCAACTCAACCCATTTGTTTTTTGAATCCATGTATTTTGATATGCATTTTGAATATTTTTGTTTTTAATATGAGTTCTTTGTTGTTGTGTCAACTCATTTTGCTTATTAGTGCCAAAATTCTTGCTAACACAGTGTATATTTTACACTGATAGTTGGAGTTTGCTTAAATCTGAGTCCTTTACGTTTAAATCTAAAGTTTTTTCTTGGTGCCATAGATTTTAAAACTAATGTAATAACAAGCCCAAATTTTAAAAGTTCTTGAAACCATTATAAACAAATAAAGGACCATTAAAATGAATAAAATTCCTCTGTTCCTAAATTAGATAGCTGTTGATTGGATATTAAACTGTTAATTTTCTATTTTAGTCTGCACATATTACCCATCTTGTGTGACTTCATTTTGTTTTAGGTTTATGAAATCTTGCTTCTAGGTTTCTCTATTTTTGTTTCATTTTAGTCCTTCTGCTGGTGCCTTGTCTGAATCCTGATAGTATTATAATATATTCTGGAACAGCATCAATCTATTTCACTTGTTGTGCCAAGTCATTTTTTTGTAGTTTGAACTACGCTGCTTGATGTTTGATATAATTTCATATAATGTGTTAGTGAAATTTTGTTTATTGTTTGGAATTTTTCCAGTTCATCAAAAATACTTAAATTTATTGATTATTGAATCACACATAACTTGTAGTTTGCTTAAACCTTAGTCCCTTTTGCTTAAATCTGAAGTATTTTTGCTTGATGACATAGATTTTAAAACTACTATATATTTTATATATTATATGTTCAATCTTTGTGTAGCACTAAAGTTGGAAATTTTGCCATTAATGCTATTTTGATATGGCCTTTGAATAATGATATGTGCAAATATTTTTTTTGTTTTTGCCTTCAAGTTTGATAATTCCTAACTTTCCTTAAATGGGTCAACATCAATGTCCACCTATTCCGGAATATCTTACCTGCTTTGACTGATCCTGGTATGATTTCAACTCAATATGACCACATCTGCCACTCTGTCTGCCTATTGAGTGATCAGCAACCCTTGCCTACTATTTAAGTAGATTACTTCTCCTAATAAAGACAATTTTATCCACATTTGTATTGGCTTTTGTATTCTTCAAGCTTTTTCATTTCCTTTTTCCCAAAAGGAAATTGTCTTCTTGCATTCCAGTAAATAAAGGTACATGCCCTTAATTTTGCCCTGAAGGCTAATCCAAGGCTAGCTTTGAATCTCAAACCTTTTTTATAAAGGTTTCCTGCTGTGTCCTCCTGGATGTTTTCCCCAGGAGCCAAACACAAAAAAATAGTGCTCACTATAGGGGCTGCCAGCCCCTTGGTTACTCTGTTCCCCTGTGCATTCTCTGGTCCTTCTCTATTTGTTACTGAAGTACCTGAGCCTCCTAAAGTTTTGAGTCCCCCTCTTGAAGAGGATATTATCAACTCTCCCACTCCACCTATGGTAATGGTTTTTTTGCCTGGGCCTTTATGGGCCCCCTCCCAGCTTTCTCTCTTGACTATGAGCAAGCTTGTGCTACTGCATGCTCCCTCCTTAAAACTGGTACAGTTTCCATGTATACAATTCCTGGTCTCCACCCTGGTTACGCCTTCAAAAACCTGTACTCCTTCCTGTGGGATTTTGGCCTCCCCCTGCTTTGATGGAATCTATGGAAACCATTGGTGTGCTAGTAAACCAATTAAATTACCCCTCCTTAGTCCACCATCAACTATAGTTGGGATCCCAAAACCAACTCCTGTCTGCTGTGGCATTCATAGTAATTAACAATCATGCACAATATATGGCTTATTAGGAATGGACACACAGTCTCTTTGCCTGAATTTCTGACAACTAATGCAATTTACTGGCCTCCCAAAAGTACCTGACTTCATTGCTAAACACACTTTTCTTCTCTATCCCAGAATATATTAGAGATAGGCTGTGAAAATTGGATGAGCATCATGCTGCTTGGCAAGGACAAATTGAGGCCACCCTTATAAAGTATCTACAAGACTTTAAGACCTTGATAGACAAGCTCAATCAGTTCTGTGAGCACATCAACACTCAACTAGAGCTGGTTGGGACTAACATGGACAATTGGGGTCATAGGCTACAACAACAACACGTCTTAGACACAGCCACTTTAGGCAATACCCTATTTCAAGTTCAGACTTATGTTAAGGATAAGATAGCCTTGGTAGAGATGGTGCCACCTGCGCCTCCTGCTGAAGACCCCTCTGCATTTGAAGCTAAGATCTGGGAGCCCATAGCCAAACTCAAGGCCACCACTTGTCAACAGGCCTCTACCTCTAATCCTCTTCCTGTGGAGCCCATGCCTGACCCTCATATCACCATCTTGACTGATCAGGTAACTACATTACAAGGTGAGATTGACTACCTGTGCCAATGCCTCTCTGACCAAGAAGACTCTTCTTCTGAATCTGATGGTGAAGGAGAGGAGGAGACAACTGAAGTCCCTGCCCACAAAGAACATGGATGCTGCCATGGCTTAGAGGGACAACTACACATAAATTGTACCCTTGCACTAGAAAACTTAGCAGCCTTGATAAACAATGTTGCTGACAGACAAGATGTGCTGCAACAAGACGTTCAGAGCCTTGCTTGCCTGACTGAGACTATGAATGAGAGTATCACTCCCTTGGAGTCTCAGACCACAGCTATGGCCACCTGGGTCAATGGAACTGCAGGTACCATGGCTGTCCAGCAGATGCAAGTCAATGAGATTGAGACTGTAGCAACAACTACCAGGGACATTGGAGGACAGAACAGTTCTACTCTAGACACTTTGTGTCAGGAATGAAGTATGAAAACAAGATTCCATGAGCCACCAGAACTTCAAACCATTGAATACTCCAATTATCTTATAAGTCATCCAATAAAATCCAGAAAGAGGCAAGACAAGATAATTCATAAGACACAAATAGGAGTAAAGAACCATATGATTTATTGAAGCACCATACAGAGAATGATGAATAAAGGTTAAGAGAAAGGGAAAGGTAATTTATACTCATCAATTGGGTCATTATTTGTTAGATTAAACCAAGGCGCCAGCTTAAGCATTTCAAAGCATTTTAACTTCTTTGGTATCATTTAAATTGTAAACTTATGTTTTTGAACATTAATATAATGCTTAGTTTACTGAAGAAAAGTTTAAGAGTGTAAAATATACAAATAATTAAAGTAAATCTTATTTTTATTAACTGTATTTTTTGCTAAACCTCTTTTTTCCATTTTAATAAGCCAAGAATCAAATATATGAGTTGTATGGAAGAGTAATAGCAGCCCCAAAGCTATAATTGCTATTATCCTATCTTTGGCTCATATAATTAAATTCTTAGTTATTTTTAGAAAAAAAGCTGTTGTATTTAAAAGACTATTTACCCTATATGAAATATAAGTTTTTGATATATGTCCAACTTCATGGACATGTCCTACCAATCCTTTAGTAGTATCAGCTCTCTTTGTTTCTCTGTCATCTGTGCAGAACTTTTCACAGTAATTTATTTTGGAGTACTCCTTAACATCCTCAAATGTCAAAGGTGAAACATAAAGCTCACCATCTTTCATTAAATATGAAAGATTAACATAAAATGCTTTGACTTCAAGACAGCTTTTTTTATGCCTAGATTTTCTATCATAGATGTAAAAAAAGGTCTTTTTGGAAACATCTGAATTATTTACAAGTGTCTCATATAAACCCTTTCTTTCTTCCTCTCTCTCAAAAACCATTTTGAGATCATTTATATTTTTTATATAAATCACATTTTCCTTTTGTTTAAATATTTTAGATAATACACCAAAATGACCATCAACAATACTTTTGCCATGACACTCAACAAATCTATTAAACTTAATTGCTCCTTTTATAATTTTAGGTACCTCTTTAAAAAGATAATATAAGAATTCATAAGATCTGAAATAATTACCATTATCAGTCCAAACTTTAATATTTTTAATATTCTTAAATTTATTATTTTTAAGCAAACTTATCAAACACTGACCTGAAAACAAAGAGTCATGAGATAAAATTTCAGATAAAAAGTCATGATACTCATATTTAATTTTCTCATTTTCTTTAAAAACAATTGCAAATCCTAATAAAGAAATAGGTATTTTCTCATAAAAACAATTATTTGTCTATATAGGGCCCCCACCTATTTTAAATTTTTCTTTATAGTCTATTACTATAACACATGAATTATTATCAAGATTATTTATATCACTAATATATTCTTTATTTTGATGTGTGTAAAACTTTTCATGTAGGTCAGTAGATTCCAAATTTTCTTTAATAGATTTAGGCAATGGCAACTTCTTTATACTCAAATCCTTTTTCTTCATTTCTAATGATTTTTTTAAGTTGCAAATGTTACACATATCAGTTTTCTTTTTGCTTTTAATTATATTATTAGGAATAAGCTTATAGAAAGTGGAAAGTGAAATAGAAATATTGTTTTTTATTTTCATATCTTCATAAATTTCTTTTTTTGTTTTCAATAATGAGTATTTTATTTTAGTTGAGTATTCACTCAATTCTTTTTGTATTTCTTCATAAATCAATCCAGGGGATTTTTTAGTGAATTGGCTGATTGGAAATGAATTTTTTAATATATGTTTTAAAATATTTTTTATGTTTTCTTTCTTTACTGAATCATTTTTTCATTTTTTATTTTTTGAATTTAATGATACTTTTTTAGCATTATTTATTTTTTTAGAATATGAATACTCATTTTTTGTCATTTTAAATCCACAATCCCAAAGCTCTTTCAAACCGTAGCTTGATGTAACCAATGCTCTTAGGGAAGGAAGGTGCTTGGCATGGGGACTCTGACATCAATTCCTTTAAGTTGTTAAGGAAATTATCTGTCTTGGAATTTTTTATGACAGGTAAAAAGGTACTTTTTCCAAACTCTGTTTTTAATAAGAAGTGCTCAACAAAGCTGTTAAGATCATTTCCAGCAGTAAAAAGGAATGCTTGTTTAAGTATAGAGATTCTTTCTCTCTTAGTAGAAGCCCCCAGTGAGAAGTAGGGTGTCATCTGAGGTGCAAACTTGATAGGTTCCATAATGATAGTAGTTGGGTTCCTTGGCTTGGTTCAGGCAGTTCTTGCTTGGAAATAGATGTGCAGTTATCAGAGAGGAGTAAAGGTGTGGATTTTAAAGTAAATTTCTGTAAAGTTGAGCTGTTTAAATACCATGTTAGCTGAGCTTTTGCACTACAGGCATAAATCCCCAACTGACTCCCAACTGATCTCCTTGATTTATCAATATTACCCCTGAAGTTTGATATCATTGTTTATTTACCCCTTTTTATATTCTGGTTAACTGTTGATATCTTGGCAAATAGTACTTTAATCTTGCTCAAACTAGTATCATTAGAAAGCCCTTAATCTCAGCTTTCAGAATTGTACTGCAACTTTATATTTCAATAACAATTCAGTATCTTGAAGTGCTTTGGATGTAAGATTATAAAATTATTATTTGAAATAAAATATGCTAATTAACTCTTAAAGCATGATGTTTTAATTAGTAAACTAAATTTAAAGTATAAATCATTATTTAGCTTACTTTTAGTAACCAAATCAAAAATCTTTTTTTAAATAAACTTAAGTTTATTATAACTTTTAACAGTTCTTAAAAAGTGAACTTTATATATCTTAAATCTATCAAAATAAAATTGCTATTTTTAATCACATATAAATATTTGCTTGTATAATTAGAGCTGTATCTTATTTTTATAGATACAATGACTAAGATCATTTTCAATTTAGTTTAAATAAATTTTAACCTTTATTGAATTTAATTAAATAAAGCAAGATTTTGATACATTCTTTTTTATGCTTGAATTTTATATTTATATTATCTCTAGCATACAGTATAAAAATATAATTTTATTAAATAGTTGTATAAAGCTATTTTATTAAGATTAAATACTTAAGAATTTGAAAAGAAAAACTTTTACTCTCTTATAAGTTCTTATTATATATTTTCTATAAAATTTAACCTAAGAATAAATTACTTGTGCTTAATAAAATCACTGAAATTTCAATAAAAGTTTAGTTTTAATTTTAGCTTTAGTTTTTTTAACTTTTTACTAGATTTTTTTATAAATTTCTCTAAAATTATTTAATATTTATTTATTAAATATGCAAAAAAGCTAAGAATTTAGGCAGCAATTTAATTTCCAACAAAAAGTATCATATCAGTTTTTATTGTATTTTTATGTTGATCTTTTTAGAATGATGTCATTTTGTACTAATCAGCTTTCAAAAAGTAATGGTATATGATTTAAGATTGTTACCGGCTTTTAATACAGTTTAATTTAGCTGTAAGTATAAAATGCTTAATTTAATATAGGTCTTTATATTATAAGGATTAAATAAGATTTATTTTGTTAAAATTTTTGTAACTATTTAAATTTATTAATAAGAAAATTAAAACAAATTTTTTTAAACTGCAAAGTAGCACAGTTAATAGGAAACAAATTAATCTTTAAAATGATGACTCAATTATTGAATGAGAGGAGTCAAGTATGCTACAAGAGGGATATAGCATTTTGAAGGTATATTGGAACACGTAACAGTGGTCCAATAATGGCCCAATAGATTTCTCTTAGTCTCAGCTTTCAGGAATGCCTTTAAATGTTGAGATGGGTTCTCTAGCCGCAGAGATATGATTTTTTGAGAATCAGCAATTATGCGCAAGAAGACAGATAGTTTGAAAGGTATTTAGACTGCAAAAGCACTCAGAAATAGCACAATTGAATTAAGTTAATATAAAAACCTATTTCAAATTGAGTTTGAACATGATAAAATCAAGTAAATTGATATAAAATGTTGTCAGGATTCAAAATCCTGACACTTTGGAAGAAAGCCTTGGTCTCCTATGGGCAAGACAACCTGCTGCTGAATCTGAGTTTGAAGTAAACCCCCACATCAATGTTCTTAATCAGGGTAAAAATAGTCAATCTGCATCTTTTTCTATTGATCCCAACTACAAACCCATGTTCAAGCAGATATTTGATCCCAAAACCTCCACCATTGCTGCCTTCCTGACCATTTACAAGGCTGCATTGTGTAGGGCTACTGATAAACTAAAAAAGGAACATATTCTTATCTGCCTGCATCTTACATGCCAAGAAGTTGTGGTCCCCAAACTCCCTTTCATTGTCACTTGGGAGGACATGAAATGCCTCCTGATTGAGGAATTTGGAGGAGATCTCATCTTAGAGGTCAAGAAAGATGCATTTATGTACATTGCCTTTAAGCCCAAAGAAACCCTAACTGAGTTTGCTGACTGCTTCTATATTGAAGGACAACAGTTATCACCAGTTATCAGTTAACTCCCCATGAAGCTTACACAGCATGTTCAAATGCTTTGAAGGTGAACCAGCTCCTATGCCTGCACTTTAAGGTGCACAAGGCTTCTCTTACGTCCATGAAGAGTATTAATACCCTCTTGAAATACATGCATTTGACCCACAGGGGTAACATGGTATGTGAAAATAAGGCCAGCAACACTGGAACCACCTCTTGTACTCTGCACATTATGACTCTGGGCTCAGGTGGACAGCCTAAGAGACAAGGATGTCATAACTGTGGTCAAATAGGGCATCACTTGCGTACCTGTACTAACCCTTGGGTAGAAGGTTGCAACCCAAAGGAGCAGGTGGGAAAAGAGAGGTCAGCTTAGAGGCAGAGACGCTCTCTGCTGATCCATCTCCCCTGTCTCCTCCTGATCCTCCCTCTGACAAGGAATCTCCCCCTTCAGCTAGCCCAACTATCCTTCATCTGTTTCATGATCTTTCCAGTGATTCTGAGCCTGAAGAGTCTGACTGCAACAAATCAGATAGTTATGGCTACTCCATTATGGCTGTCCCAGAAACTGTGTCAGTTCCTTACAAGCTTTACTCTGGGAAACTACCACTACCTCATGCACACCTTCATTTGAAGCCAAGGCTGTGGTGGCTTGTCCCTACCTGGCCCAGGATCATCAATCTCCTGTCTTGGTAGACTCTTCTGAAGAAGCTGTCAAGCTAGATAAAGCCCTCTTTCAGAACATGACTGTATCTCTCCCCTTGCAGACTGTTTATAAGGAAATTCCTGCCTTAAAATGCATGTTAGCTAAATGGGAAAAGGAACTGGAATCTGTGCAAGATGTCCTGGCTGTCTAACCTTCTTTCAGAAAGGATACCACCCATGTAGAAAGGCAACCGCCAGAATTAACTCATTATGCAAATCAACTTACTATATGTTGACAATCAGAATTAAAAATACTTTAATGTCAACAGCATTGAAAAGTCAGAATTAAGTTTTAACTCATGCAGACTACTAAATGTTGACACTTTTTTAATAAGCAGAAACCTGTTTCCTGAACATTTTACTTAACAAAAATTAAGATTCAAGATACTTTTTAGGGTAATGTGAAAACACAGATTTTAAAAAGTCCATAAAAACTTATACATGACAATTAAAAAATTTCATAAAAATACACTTTTATTTTATTTTACTATGAAATTAGCTATCTTTACTATAATAAATTTTTTCCCACTTATAAAAACAAAAAAAACCGTTAACAAAAAGATACTGCATAAAAAGTTACATTTTAGCAAAATATAACAACCAAAAACAGTAATATAAAGTTTTTTCTATATTGAAAACTACAAAAAACATATAATTTACTAGTGAAATACCAATATAGGCCATGTAATACAGTCCAAAGCATCAAACTATCAATAGAAAATCAATGATTTTATAAAAACATTATCATAAATTATTAATGAGTTATTTAGAATAACTATTTATTTAAAAATATCATACTTAATATGTAAGAACTATATAAAAAATTAGGCAATACTCAATAATTTTAATTAAAAGCTAGTCTGTGATCACCTGGTTACCATTAAGAACTGTGGCAATCTTCTTGATGTATTCCCCAATCTCTGAAAGCTTATATTTGGCCTTGACAACGTGCTTGATTTTCTCTTGATACTTTTTCTCCTTGGTGGTTCTCTTCTTCTTGGATGGTTGGTTCTCAATATCTCTGATGGATGCAACAGTCTTCCCCTGTTGGACTTTGAGGTGCTCGTAGAAGGTGTTGTATCTGGTCTTGATTCCAAAGGAGGACATGATATGCTTATGCCAGCCCTCCAAAGATGAAGTAGTTTTTATTTCATCCCTAAGAACTGCCTGGTAGCAGTTCCAGTTGGCTTTGGCTTTGGCTTTGGCTCTGGGCTTGCTCCGGCGCTTAGTGACCTTACGTCCAATCCACTGTGGTTCATAATATTCAATGAAAGGGTAGAAGGCACCGTCATGTTTCTTGGCATATGGATATTGGCATAGGAGCTCAAAGGCTTGTCCAGCATGCTCTGGCTTTACAAAGGCTAGTGCTACAAACTGCTGAATTAAGAACTTGCACTTTCCTGATGTATCTAGATGGTGGAGCTTGCTGAGCTCAGGTAGACCCTTTAGTTGACTGTTGACAGCCTGTTGATAATGAAAAAAAACACCCCTGGACCTCTCTATCAAAGGTATTTACAAAAGCTTTATACTTGGCAGTTTCATAGTCCATGATTATAGTTGAGGATCCAAGTGCTTTATCATGAGTTTCTTTTTCTGCAGCAAGGGTGGCTTCATCCTTTTCATCATCATCTGGATTGGCTCTAGTGTTATGGCCAGGGGTACTCTTTCTATTATTGGGTAGGGCTTTGATGCCCTTCTGAAGGATTTTAAAGGCCCTTATGTAGATCTCTTCTGTTGCCCCAGGAAGTAGAAAGTAGGCAAATGGGAGCACCTTGCCTTCAATAAGGGAATGTACAACCTATAGTTGGTAAAAAAGGCAGGGGCATACTGCAAAGGTACTGTCACATAACCAGGTCTCAGAATCTCTTAACTACTCCAGGTTCTGTTGTGTAGCATAGCATATAATTCTTGCCTCTGCTGTAGGCCCATAATCATGTAAAAGGAATACCTCATCACCATTGAACATCTTTAACTCCTCTGTCAAGACTAACTCTCCTTGGACCATGGCAGATTTCTTATGGGGGAATAGATCACGGTGTTTGTAACATATGTACTTCACTAACTGATTGCAGTCAGGGATGAGCTTCAGGTTCTCATTACTTAGGTGTGTGGTGGCCTTAACTTCCATATCAGAAGCCTTGACATCTTTGGAGACTGGGACCATTTGGTAGAGGTACCACTTTAGAAGCTTTCCAATAAGATTGATTGGAGCATTGCATTTGTGCTCTTCTTTTTCACTAGTGACTTTACTCATCCTTCTGTGTTGATCCTGGAAGTACAGCTTCTATCTTCACATATATAATTCTTGCTTCTTTCTGCTCTCTTTTGATTGTTGCAATTGAAAACATAGCCATCACAGACTAAACTTGCACCTCCTTTGACAGACATTAGAGGGGGAAACTGAGAGAACTTCTTTGGGAGCTTAAACTCTCCTCTGACATTACATATATTGTGAACCTTTAGGGGATCATATGGGCCAATTGGTGCTTGATGATAGTCAGACAGGTAATCATCAGGATCTTCTTTATTGATACTTGATGAGGAGGATTGAGGTTCAGATTTGTTGGGCGGTGGAGGGGCATTATCTGGAGTTGGATTCTTGCGCTTCTTGGACTGGGATGAGCTTGATTCCTTGGGGCTTGATTTCTTTGAGCTTGATTCATCTGAGCTTGGTTGGGGTTCTGGACTCTTGGGTATCTTCTTTCTTCCTTGCTTGTTTAGTGGAACCTCATCCCTTTCTGATTGGTACCAGCTTGGAGAAGAGAAGGGGGCAGAGGAGGGCTCTTTGCTTTCAGGGTCTGGGGTCTTCTCCCTTGTCTTCTGTTTCTTTGAGGGCTCTTTGGTTGGTTTTTTGTTGGGTAGGGACTTTGGGCCTTTCCAGAGGCTTTGGGTACTTTCTTGGTTGACTTGGGGTTATTTTGTGGCTTCTTGGAAGATTTGTCCTACAATAATTAGAGTAGAGTTCATAAAGTAAGAATAATCATGTGAAACATGAATAAAATTAAATAATAATCACTTTTTTATTTTTTATTATGAATTAAATAGTTTATAGAAGTATGGAAAGTAATTTTTGAGCTAGTTTATTAGTAAAGAATAGAAAAAAACCATGTTTAAATAAAAAGTCAATATTCTGGTAGTCACAATAGTCAAAAATATTTAATTTAGTTTGTCAGCATAAAAAACGCTTTAATTTTGACGTTGACATACTGACAGTCAGCATTAAAGTAGAAAAACACTATGTAAATCACTTATAAAGCTTGGTTAATATTTTCCAAAGTTGGTTTTTTAAGACCAAAATTGATTATTTTTAAATTTAAAAAATTAAAGATTTGCATATGTAACTTATGAAAACTAAATAATAGGGGTTGTAGAGCAGACTCTAAAGTACAGTCCTGGGTACTTTGGCCTGAATTATCATACCATTGTATGTGTTCTTTTTGTTAAGCAGCAGTGTTTTACTAATAAACCAGTGAAGGTGTCAACATTCAGGCAGTCAGTGTTCTTTTATAGTAACTCTCCTATTAAATCTTGCTTAAATTATGTCACTTTGTTTGCTTAGACAAACCCCTTTGTTGCAATTTAGGTGACGCGCTGATTTGACACAAAGTCAACATTATAAATACATATATAATTTCTAGTTTTAACATATGGGTTTTGGCTTAAGTGGACTTCTGGAAATAAGCTATATTTTATCCAGTAAGTTTAAATAACAGTAAATATCTTAATAATACAAATAACACTCTGATAGTTGGCATATGTCTTTGTTCAATGCTTATCTTAACATGTGTTTAATAAAAACAGTAGTATAATATATAAAAAGTAGTTATTTTTAGAATATTGTGTATTTTATTAAGAAATTTATAGATTCTTATTTGGGGTCAACATCCAGATATTAATTACTGTAGTCAACCTTAATGTAAAAGTACAAAGAAAATTGCATTTTCATAGTAAATTATATTAGTTTTTTGGCTTAAAATTAAGCCTTTGTTTAAATGGTGTCAACATTATGCATGTTCCTTTTTAATTTTGCAATTCTGACTCAATAATTCACTATGAAAAATTAGCTTAGTTTTGGAAATTCCTGATTCCAGTGGATAAATACTAAAATAATGTTGACTTACTGAATGTTGACAATTTTTCAACATTCAGTAAGTTGAATTGCAGAATGAGTTAATTCTGGCAGTTGCCTGTAGAAATATCCATTCAGAAAGTTAAGATTAAGGCCATCTTGAACACAGGTTCTCCCTTCAACTTTTTATCCTCCAAGTTGATGAAGAAACTTAAATTAGATCCTAATCTCAACTATACTAAGTCTTATTGAACTGTTGGTATGTCTCAGACTCAGGCTATTAGCACTTACTCTGCTCTACTAATAAGGTTTGGGAAGCTTCTAATTGCATCCCCTGCTGTTGTTTTAGAAAATGAAAGCTATAACCTCCTGGTAGACACCCAATTTCTTTGAGAGTATAATGAAATTGTCAATCTTTGAGATAGGTATCTGTCCCTCCTAGGGTATGAGGTCCTGTTGATCTTTGAAGAGCCTTCACAAATCCCTGGCAAGAGACTTAAGACATGTGTCCTTGAATACCCCACAGGCATTTTCTCACTTAAGTATAGGGCACACTCCTCTAACATGTGCTCCCCTCCTTCTTCCTGTCCTTCTGAAAAGGTGTCCCTTTACTGGCTCAAGTGGCCATCACTATCCCTCCTGGCTCACAAGTGGTCATTGATTCTCAGATATCCTGAGTTGCCTGAGAAGTTGTTCCTATATTTGTACTTTCCTGAATCCCTAGGCTGTAAAGAACCTTGGTTATGCCCTGGGATCCTAGATATAACTCACAAAGAACCTGTACAGCTACTGCTGGCTAATTTGACTGCCTCATCCATGCAGGTCTCTTAAGGTCACTTTGTGGGAAATGGGAGCGTCTTAGGAGAAGAACAATTGGCCTCTCTCTATCCCTTTGGAACATTCAGCAACTTCAACTTACCAGAAGATGACCCCTGAGTGCTCTCTCTATTTACTGCCACCAATTTTCCTCAGCTGTCTCCTATTCAGAAGAAGAATGTACTAGAGCTTCTTGACCAGTTTAAAGACATCTTTGCCTCTGGGCCCAACAACTATGGACTATCAAAAGGGTTTATTCACCAAATTGATACAGGAGACACTTTGCCTTTTTGTGCTAGGCCCTATTACCAAAGTAGAGTGGAAGATGCCCAGGTTTCCAAAGAACTAAAACAACTCCTGAATTCCGGACTTTTACCTCCATCCCAGAGCCCAAGGCCTCCCCTTTTCTGATCCTTAAGAAGAAGGATGGGGGCCATCACATTGTGATGTAATATTACCGCTTGAATTCTCTCAAAAAAAGGATTCATACCTGTTGCCAAGAATTAATGATGCTCTCAGATAATTGGGAGGTTCAAAATTCTTCTCTGTCATGGATTTGTGACAGAAATCACAGGATAGTATGAAGCCATTTCTAAGTGATGGGGAATTACCACCCTAATCCACATAGAATTAATGATTAACCACCAATGTGGCTTCAAATATCTTTTTGTAAAATTTCCAATTGTAATACCAGGATTAAGCAAAACAATTAATCCTAACCAAAGTAGCCCAAGATAAATAGTCTGAGACAACATCAACAAATCTTCAGAGTAAAATTCTGGACATTGGGAAGCAACACAATTTTCAGTTTCAAGAATGGGGGAGGAGCTGCAAAAATGGTTGGCGCAAAATTAACATTGGGCGGCACCAACGGCAAAGTTCCAACTGCAGGACTCCATCTTCCAGAAATGATTCTGTTGAGAATCAGATTGTACAGAATATATTATAACAACCCTACCACAGGATGCATTCTTTAAAAAGTAAATTAGAACTTGGGATAAATGATTTTTATTGAGTAAAATTTTAGGAGGACTCAACTCTTAGAGTTGAAACAGTGAAAATTATTCAATATATATCAGAAAAATTGACTAAGCAATACCACCTGAGTCTTGACCTCCTATTCCTTCCACATTGTCAAGTAAGTATCTGGTCCAGGTTGCAAAGAACCCTTGTGTGACTAGTTTCTGATAACCATGCTGATGACAAGCTCATATCAGGTGACCCTCAAATTACGCCAATTTGTCAATGTCAATTTGAAAAGGGGAACCAGTTTTTAGCTGACAGACTGGAGCAGCCATAACCCATTTTTGATCAACTTTTTGATTTAAATCTGTTAACTTGGTTAATTTTGATAAAGGTTTTCTAGCTTTTTGAGCCTTCTTGCTTGGGCAAATAATACCTGGCATGATGGAACCTACTGTGACAGATTTAGCCTCAGGATATTGACAGGTTGACTTATCCCCCAAAGATTGTGAAAAATCTTCTCTTATTATACCAGAAGGCCTTTATAAACCAACCTGAATGTCTCAAGGGCTCTATAATACTCCTGCTACCTTCCAACAATCCATGAATTCTATCCTACAAGATCTGAAGCTCTCCTAAGTGCTTGTATACCTGGAAAATATAAAAGTGTTAATTTCCACCTTAACTGATCATCTAGAGCACCTCAAAGCTGTTTTTCTCATGATTCAAACTGCAGGCCTGAAGCTTAAGACGTCCAAATGTGCCTTTTTAAAGAACAGCTTGAATTTTTGGGCCATGAGGTCACTCAGGCTGGGATACACCCCATGGAAAATAAGATGGAAGCCATTGATAATATACTGCCCCCTACAAATCTACATGAGGTCCAGGTATTCCTTGGCATGATGGGATACTACCAGCAATTTATCCCTGACTTTGCAGAGCTAATTGAATCCCTTGTTTAACTTCTCAGAATGTTCTTTTTGAATGGACTGATAGTCAACAATAATCATTGGAACTCTGAAGTCCAAGCTTAAAGAAGCCCCTATCTTATTCTATCCTGATTATTATAAGGAGTTTATCTTGTACACCAACGCCAGTGGTGTAGCTGTGGGTGCCATCTTAGCACAGCTAGACAAAGATGGTGTAGATAAACTGTAGCATATTCTTCACAAGTCCTCAACAAACGTGAGAAGAATTATAGTGTCACTGTGATGGTCCACATGTGATTAATTTTGCAGGAAAGGGTTGATTTGGCTTCAAATATAGACGCTATGCTGAAGATTGACAGTGTATTGTTGGTTTGTTGCAGTAAGAGGCCTAGTAGGGAATAATGGCTACTAGGGAAGGTAAGGCCTGGATGGTAGGTGGAAAAAGACTACTAGAGGCAGATGGTGTCTCCACCCAGCAGAAGATATTGGCTGCTGTGGGCTAGAGGTCCTCACCCAGCAGGGAAATGTTGCTGCTTGGGGTAAGGAATGAGATAGCTCAGCAGGGAAATTAAGCTGCTTGGGGTGGGGAGTGATCCAGCCTAGTGGGTAGTGTGTGTTACTCAGGCTGGATATTGTTTAGACCCTGGTGGGTAACGCAGGCTGCCAGTGAGAGGAGGAGCTAAGATAGCTTCATGTGCCCTTGTGCGCTTACAGGAGGTCTGTGAGCAAGCACCTTACCTAACAGACTGGTAGGGTGTCCTTGTCTGTGTCTACTTAGGGGCTTTGGGGAGCGCACAAGGTGAGCATTGGAGGGCATAGATATGCTCAGGGGTGTCACCAAGGCGGTTGCTTGGGGAAGCAGCTGCAGAACTTGGTGTGATCAGGCCTCTGGGAAGTAAAGCTGATTATTTTGCAACTGAAAGCTCAGACTTAATCACCTGGGTGAGTAAAGGCAACTGTATAGACTTTAATGATCTATGGTTTGATGGCCTAAGTGGTTGCCACTTGCAAGGGCCCAGTTAAACGCCAGTTCAATGTAGACTCATGCCTGGGTCTACAGGCTCTGGTAACAGGGACTGAGATTGAGAACCAAGGTGGTTCATAGTGTGGTATCAGCAGTAAAGACTAGTAAGAAGGACTGTCTGATAATACTGAAGACTAGCTGAGAGACTGTTGGATCATGTTGAAGTAAAGAACTAGCTGATTATTATGCAGGATTAATGAAGGACTAGGAGATTAGGTTCCAGGAGTAGCTGATTATTATGCAGGATCAGTTGGAAGATCATGATGCAGGAGTAGCTGAAGGACTGGTTTAAGCTGTTTAGTGACTGAAATGGGCTGTTTGATGACTGAGGAGGACTGATTGCTGGCTGGTCTAAAGAACTAGAAGATCTGGTAAAAGAACCAGCTGAAGGACCAGAAGATAATGGTGCAGGACTAGCTGAGGAACTTGAAGATGGCTTGGAAGGACTAGCTGGACTAAATACAGGAGCTAAAATGCTGGTTTTGGATTCTTGAGAAAGGAAATTATAGGAAAAGAAGAAGTTGAATAATGATTTAATGCTGCCAATAATATAACATAAAGAAATAATCAATTATCATATTATTTAAAAGAGAGAGAAAAAGAAATAATTTTCAGTGTTTAAACTGTATTTTATCAAGACTTGATTGAGTAGAAAGAAGCTAGAAGAAGGCCAGAAACAGAACAGGGAAACAGTGAAAACAAATAAGCAAATTTTGCTGAGAACAACTAGGAGAGGCAAAAGGAAAAAAACAGGCAAGTTCAAAGTTGTTAAATGTTGAAAAAAAATACAAGGAAACTCATAGAAACGTTGAAGAATCAAGGGTTCAAAAATCCCTTATGTAAAACATAGGCAAAAGCGCTCAAGATTTGCCGGAGAAACGTGACAGGAATTGCGGCAAAATTGTTTGAAATGCAGAGCAGTTGTTTATCCAGAGCAATACAGCTTTGGGTTCAAACCATAGTAAAGAGCAAGTCATTTGGGTGAACTTTTTGGCAAAACTGTTGAATTGAGGCGTCTGATTGGCTGAAGGTCAAAGCCTGGTCAATCAGTGTTTTAAGGGCTTTAACTGAAGAGTTAAAGCCTGAAAAGATGAAGAAATGAGCAGAAACCTCAGGGTTTTCATTAGATGAAGTAAGTTATAAAGTTTAATATATTGTAGAGAAAAAACTGGATATTTTAAGCTTTAGAAAACAAGATTTCTGAGAGGAAATCAGGACTGAAACAAGGAGCTATGAAAAGGGAAGCTATCTGGAGCTTTTCAAGGACTGACACAAGTGAAATAAAAAGACCACAAGGACTACACAGAGAAATTAAGCTCAAGACAAAGGTTCAGAAGCCCAATATAAAGGAGCTAGAGCTGGGAATAAGAAACTGGAGTGAGAGCAAAGTGCAGGAGCCCTAGACTAAGAAGCAGGAGCCCAAGACCAAGTACAAGGAGTCCAAGAGACTGTTGGAGAACTCTAAGTATTGGCAAAACCATATTGTGTCCCACACCCAGGCAATAAATCAGAATGTTTCTAAGGGGATCTTCCTTATGAAAGTGAATAAAAGCCTATTTTAACCCCTGCCCAAATTTTCCAGTGATAAGTACAAGCCCTATGAGTGAGTTACCCCATATTTTTTACCCTAGTCAAGGGGAAAAAGATACCTATTATCAAAGTTGTAGAAGATTTGCCATCAGTAAGTCTTCCCAGGAGAAGTGGAAGAGATTAACTAGGCATCTGGTGATGACAGATAGGGGAAGAAAGTTCATAGGAAATGAGTTACTAGTTTGTTAAAAGACTGGTACAGGCTCACAGAGGGGTTGGCGCCAGCTGAGATACAGGTACATGGTGGAGATGCCTGCAATGTGATTAGAAAATTACTGGAAGAGTTTGCAGTCATACAGTCTAAGTACAAACTTCTAGCAAGCCACCTCCCACTACTAGGAAATGACAACTCCTCCAAGCCGGTCCCTGGCTATGACCCAGGACACACTTTGGGGACTGGTGACCAGGAACCCCGCAGTCACCAAGAAAGAATTCTTGGTAGTTCTACATGATGTAAATCAGTTTCATCACTACATCTACAGGACCCAATTTACTGTAGTCACTGACCAATCCTCCCTTAAGTGGTCACAATATCTAAAAGAACCAGAAGGTTGACTGGCTTTGTGGGCCCTGCACTCACAAGGGTACAATTTCATGGTAGTAAACAGTCCTGGTGCTCAACACCAGAAGGCTGATAAGATGTCTAGAATGCCTATACTGGCCATCCATCTTTCCAAAACTGATTGTCTGTACAGGTTAATAGGATATCCTGACGCTTGGACAACCAAGCCTGAAGAGATACGCCTGGCGCTGCAGTCCCTATCAAAGAACACTATCATTTGAGATAGACAACTGTTCAAAAAGATCAACAATGCCTATCTGTCCTATGTTTGTCATAGTATGATAATAGCTATTATTCTCCAAGCCCACATTGATACTGATCATGGGGCTATAGTGAAAACCCATTACTTGCTGTGCAAAATTTTCTACTGGGAAACATGTGCCTCCTAATTCCTGATGTCCTTACATCCTGTCCCTCCTGTCAACTCCAGCGCCCTTGGCTGTCCCAACATTAGTTCAATCTCATCACTCCTAAGCATGCCAACCACACTGTGAGCATTGATACTGTTGAACCTCTCCCTTGTTCTTGATCTGGGTGTTGATTCATCTTGATAGCAGTAAACCATTTTATCAAATTGGCCAAAGAAAGGGCTACCAAAGACATAACTTTCAAGACAACAGCAAATTTCTTGTTACAGGACATCTTCTACCAACATGGATGTCTTAAAAATTACTCTCTGAAAATGGCACCAATTTCAGTTCTTGTCTCATTATGTCTATTTTAGAAGCTATGGGCACTCACCAGTCTTTCTATGCCCTATATAATCCATCCACTAACAGAAATTTAGAACAAGCAAATTCCTCCCTCAAACCATCATGAGGAAACTCACCCTCTCTGATACTGCATAATTGGGATATGTTCCTCCCTGCTGCCCTCTTTTCTTATTGACTCAGTAGACACTGAGTGATTGACCAATCCCCCTTTGCCATGTTGTATGAGCATGAAGTCATAACTCCCTCAATCTTGGGACCCCCTTTGATTGAAGTTGATGTGTCTGCCAATTGTGAAACCCACATCAAGGACTTGACTAATTGCATCATTGACATTCATGCAACAGCATAATCAACTACCTATAAGGTCAAGGCCTTAGAGCTCTTGATTTCCAATGCTTCTAGAGCCCCCTCACTGAGTATCAAGTAGGCAACCTAGCTTTCTACTACCAGAACCATACTGGATTTAGAGCCCATAAGCTAGACTCTCTCTGGGTTGGACCTTGTGAAGTCACTTTTAAGAAGGGCGTCAATTTTATCATGAAGCTGTTATTGTCTGGCTGTCCTTCTGCCCAAGTTCACTCCAAATTCCTATGCAAATATCAACTCCCTGTGTTTAATCTTGAGGGGGGAGATTTCAGAAATTGCACCATTAATGCTATTTTGATATGACCTTTGAATTGTGATATGTTGTCATGGCCTGAGTTGCTCCCAGGGGAACCTTCAGTTGAGGGGAAGGGTCAAGCCTGGAAGGCCCAGTAGATGACAGGGACCATCCACATCACATAATTGGCAAGTGCAGCCCAAGGACGCCACACTCCCATGTGGGGAATCACTTGCTCAGTGAGCCTCAGCAAGTTCAAGTAGGCAAACCCAAGATTACTGTAATCATATGATGATACAGAAGAAACAAGAGAAAGTTCTCCTGTGGCAGCGCTCATGGTCAGACTTGGCTGGGCAAGTTGGCAGAGCAGAGGAACACCAGGAAAGGAGAGGCGTGGTGCAGGAGCAGAAGTCATTTCTTGGTCCGGCACTCTAGGAGATAGGGTGAAGGCTGGTGGTGGTTGGTTGAAGGCAGCAAGAAGTTGCTCTGTTTCCCAGCGCTGGTGCTGGTGCTGGAGGTTTTCTCTGTTTGAAAGCACCAGTAGTAAGAAGATTTGTGATAATGTAATAAACCCTTGCAAAGTATAAATGCTCAGTGTGCATTAAACAACAAAAGTTTATTAAAGGAAGATATCAACAAGGGAAGGGTTGTCAGTGTTTCCAGCTATATCCTGCTGGGAAACTGCAAGTGGACTTAATGACAACTCCTGATTGGCTGTCAATGAGTTATTCTTGAGTTGGGTTACATTGGTGGCTTCTGATTTGTCAGTCAACAAATCCTTTTACTATTTAAGCCCTGGGGGATCTGGCAGGGGAATTTTGGGCTATTTGGCAAATCAAGTCCCCATTCCTTGGTTTCAGAGGGTGTGGGCCAATTAAAATTCTTTTTGCTTGGCTTTGGAACAATTTCCAACTGCCCTCATATTTGGCCTTTACCAGGATTTGATTCCCCACTTGGCATTAAAGGCCTTTTTGGTCAATCAGCGTGTTTGACAACATGATTTCTCAGTTGTGCAATTGTTCAATTGCAGGCATAAACCTATGCAACATAGAGTTTTGTCTGGCCCATTCTGGGCCCTGACATATGTGCAAAGATTTGGTTGATTTTCCTTCAAGTTAAGTAATTCCTTACCTTCCTTAAATGGGTCAACACCAATGTTCACCTATTCCAGAATATCCTACTTGTCTTTGACTGATCCTGGTATGAGTTCAACTCAATGTGGCCCCATCTGCCACTCTGTCTGTCTATTGAGTGATCAGCAACCCTTGCCTACTATTTAAGTAGAATTACTTATCCTAATAAAGACAAGTTTATCCACATTTGTGTTGGCTTTTGTATTCTTCAAGCTTTTTCCTTTCCTTTTTTACAAAAGGAAATCATCTTGTATTCCAGGAAATTAAGGTATGTGCCCTTGATTTTTCCCTGAAGGCTAACCCAAGGCTAGCTTCAAACCTCAAACCTTTTTTATAAAGATTTCCTGCTGTGTTCTCCTTGATGTTGTCCCCAGGATCCAAACACAACAACTACAATCAAATGAATTTAAGAAACAACAAATGCAAAGGACCAGCCAATCAGAATTTATATTAATTTTATGTTTGCCTTGATGATTGGCTCAGACAAGACAGCTCTATTATTGCGCCCAGTTTAACTTATTAAACTAAGCCTGTTTTTAAAAAACCTGTATGTGTTTGCCAAATTGGCACGCCAACTTGTGGTCAATCTAGCACCAGAGAAGCCAGTTTTTGGGTATTAGATTGAACACAAGTTGGTGTGCCAATTGGCAAAAACATACAGGTTTTTTAAAAACAGGCTTTTTATTAATTTAAACTGGGCACATAACAGAGGTGTGTCTTGTCTGAGTCAATCATTAAGGACAACAGAAAGTTAATGCAAAATCTGATTGGCTGTTCTGTATCCCTTAAAGGTTTTTTAAATTACCTGATTGTAGAGCTACAAAAATATTAGATTTATAATAGAAATAAATAGAATAAATAAATATTAAATCATTTTTATTAAAATTGTGTCTTAACTAAAATCAATCATCACTATAATTAAAATGTAATATATTATCACATTGAAAAATACCTTAAAGTTAAAGCAATATATATTGTATAATTTAAAAATATTTTTGGGGAGACAAAGTTTAATTAGAAAAATTTGGGAGTGGAGGGGAAAACTAGCTGGTAGGCTGGGTTGTGAGGAGAGAACTGGATTGGCAACAAGGGGGTCAGACTCCAGTTAATTGGGAGGGTTAGCTGGGGTGTCAGGAATGGGCAAGTGCCTAAAGGTGAAGTGTGGAGATTGAAATCTCCAAATTGATGGATTTTTTGATCTCTGCACTTTTTTTTAATAAAAATTTTCCCCCAAAAAATAATGTTTTCTTAAATTTGACTTTTTTAAAATGTTTTTACTAGTAGCTAAAATCAAAAAACCAAGTTTGAAGTGCCCAAATTGATGCAATTTAAAACACACCTTAATTTAATCTGGCTTTTAAAATAGAATTTACTTACCTCTTTGAATAGAGAGGACAAAATCAAAAGTGCAAAAATTGAAGTGCAAAAAAATCTTCAATTTAATATTTGATACATCAAAATTAAAAAAATTAAAATTTAAAAAAAATTCTATATGTAAAAAAAGAAATCAAGAGCTAAAAAAAGCTTTTTTAACTTTAGGCAAACTTTTTAATTTATTTTGTTCAAATCTTAATATAAAATACTATTATAAGATCTTTCTTTTTAAAAAATAAAAAAATTTCTCATAAAAATTTATATATAGTTTCTTAATGAGTGCATAAATCAAAAAGTAGTCAAATTGAAATCCAAAAAGGTACCAAAAAACTAAGACCACTCAATATTAAATTTTTGTAAAAATTAATATTTTATTCATTATGTTTTATTGAGTTCCTCAAATAAAAAGTGATAGAATTGAAAATTGACTTTTTATATTTTGTCAGGATACCAAGAGTACCATGGAGCTCCAGCAGGCGAGGGAGGAGTTGAAGCAGGTACTGGCATGGCCCACCAGATGATGAGACCTAACTTTACCAGATAGGAAAGGGCCTTCTCAACAACAGCCCAAGGCCCAGCTGCTGGCAAGGCAAAGTCAATCAAAACTGTGAGAGCCAGGTAAAACACTCACAGGAATTTACTACTCTGGCCAGTGGCATCAGAGGTGGGTGGGGTTGAGATGGTCAGTTTGGATGTCAGGGTGGTTCAATGGGGACCATGTAGGCAGCAGGATTGTTGTACTTCCTGTTGAAGATCAAAGGGTAGATGGTGATTGCTTTGCCATCACAGACAATTTGGTAGGGTTCCTTGGGTGCGTTTGGACGGGTGTACCACTGCAAGTCTTCCAAGGTTCAGGGTTTGTGGTCAGGATTTGGGGGATACTCAGTGAAATGCACAGGGCCAAATGGAGCATTGGGTGGACAGTAGTAGTCAAAGGCTTCGGATTTGTCAACTGGAGTCTGGCTATCTATCCCATTGGGTGGGTACTGACGCTTGGGTGTATGCAGATGGAAGAGTATCAAAAATATGGGCCATTATTTTAGGGATTAGGCCATTTTCTAATTCACATGCTGCTCAAGTTGCAGCATAACACAGTTCAATTTTGAAAAAGTAACTAATTACACATTTTATATTTAAAACATTAATAGCTCAATAAAAATTAATATTTTTTCACACTGTAAAGTATCAAAATGAAGCTAAGAATCTTATCTTTCTATTGGTGTAAAAATTTTAATATGTATACTACACCCAATATTAAATAAAAAGCAATTTAAAAGAGTATAATCCAGATTTTATTATATGATTATATCTAATGATATAAAGTAGATCACTTCAAAGCTAATAAATACTCTTTTTTCAATATACAACAGATTTTTTTATTTAGCAAAATTAAAGATAAGATTGAGAGCTTTATTTTTGCATTTTATTTTATTTTATTTTATTTAAAAAGCTCAATTCTTTAGGATTTTATGATAGTTTGAAGTTAGGATGTTTTTATCACGGTTTAGATTAATTTTAAGGTTCAAGTGAGCTTAAAACCTCAAATTAAGCATTCTTTAAATGGAATTATTTGATAATTTATAATTTTAAAAATATGCAAAAGAGTTACAGTTAACTGAATACATCATTTTAATTGATTTGCATTAATTACAAAGAGGATATGATGTAATAATAATGCTTAGCTGCTTCACATATATCACTTGTGCATGAAAACTGGGTATTTAATTAATTCTGCAAACAAACATAAAAGTTCAAATTATAGTAAAAGCTATCACACCATTTCTTTCAAAATGGTGTCATTTATCTTGGTATATAAGAGCTAAAGCACCACAAAGCTTCAAATCCAAAAGACCCCATTCAAAGGCCACATTCTGATCATAACTACTCCATCATTAAGGCACACTTCAGAGATCTGACCTAATTACATATTCAAAATACTTTCATGTCCTCAGTTAAATTTACTTCTGCCATACTACCCTTTTTTCTTTGGGAGCTTCAACAAAAATAGAGAGAATTGCAATGTTAAAAAAGGCATTCCTCTTTATTGCTGGTGATGATCTTGATAATTTCATCAAGCACTTCCTTACTCAAACTGAATTTGGGAAAGCTCAGGTCCTGCCAACTATTCAAAATCAAAAAGGCAATAAATTCATTGAAAACTTAAAGAATCTCATGAAATTTTCTCCCCAAATGTCATGCCCTGCCCCAAAGGGCAGGTTGCTTAAGATAATTAAGTTATTTTTCATTTTTTACTTAATCTTTTGGGTTATTTATTAACATTCAAAAGTTAGGTTAAATTGTTAATAATTTAGTATTTTAAAGTATTCTTACCTTTGTTTTATGTGATTTGCATTTGAATTGTTGTTGTTGTTGTTGCTTTGGCTGCCTGATTCTTATTTTACATATATTTCTACTTTTAAGTTAGAATATTTTCATCTA